>JAAGKR010005726.1:32500-47500 GCA_011419295.1 Clarias macrocephalus
GTTTTTAGCAACGTTAGCATGTTTCCTCCTCGCTTCCCTCACCGTCGTTGAATATTTTAGCTTTTTGTGTTTGTGTTGTTTGGGAGACATTAAAAACTTTCTGTAAGGAAATCTTTACCTTGTGTGTGTGTGTGTGTGTGTGAGAGCGTGTGTGAGTGTGTCTGAGTGTGTGTGCGTGTGTGAGTGTATGTGTGTAAGTAAAATTAAGGGTATATTTTATCATATTACGTTTGCTGAAGTCTCTTCAAGTGTTTTATTTGCATTCTCGTCATGGTTTTATTAGCTTTACATTCATGCCAGTGTTTGCTAATATCACGCTGTGTTTGATAGCTGTGAGTGTGCGAGTATGTGTTTATGTGTGTGTGTGTGTGTGTGTGTGTATGTGCGCGTATGTGTATGTAAGCTAAATAAATGTTTCTTGAACCCTGAAAGAATCTGTTTACATTATTACTCAATAAAATACTCTGTGGTTTATCTGATTAGTGTCTAATTAGCATATTCATCACTACGGAAGTTTTTTTTTTTTTAACTATTGTAAATATAAATGACCAAATTTATGATTAGCGTGAACTAATATAACCAGCACGTGTTAAAAACAAAACATTATCTGGTTGTATGTAAATTTAATAAACAAGATGGTCAATATCTGTTATTATTATTTGTATGACTATATGCTTTTTACAATAAATTATGCAAATTGATGTAAATTTATGGGCATTATTATAAATTCTGTATATTAGCCACAGCTCTGGCCACGCCCCCTGATAATGATAAGCGCCCACTGGGTGTCATTAAGCCTCCTGTAACTTCAGCTGTGTACCAGGCGACGTCAATGCACGTCATTATAAAATTTTATTTAATGCTTTGCTTCAGTTCTGGGTTTGGATCAGCGACACTGAACGCTAACAAATGTCCCAATTAATGTCCGAATTAAAGCATGTTTATTAAGGCCATTTTGATATGATGTGTCTCTGTATCATTAGCGTCAGAGTAATATTCCTGGTACAAAATCACTGTTGCTATTTTAAGGAAAATAATCTTCCGAACACACACACACACACACACACACACACACACACACACACACACACCATGTGTATGTAATTTTGTCTGTGAATTGTCCTTGACTCCTTGCTCGCTGCCAAATTCTCAAATGAAGGGGCGTGGTTCAGTTGTAGCCACGCCCACGTGTAAATGAACAACACTCCTTTTCATTAAGAATCAGATGCAAATTGAATGAAATGTAGATGAGCACAGAGACGAGGGGGGGGGTTGGGGGGGGAGGGGGGGGAGCTGCTGCTGCTGTCTCAGATTCACACCTCTGAGCGCTTTCTCTCCTGCTGAGGGACAGAAATGTGTCGCATAAAAACACCTCAAACTTTACCTGAGGAGTCTGAGGAACATTATGAAGAGAAGTGACAAGACGAAAGAAAGTGTGTCAGTAAAACTCTCCTCTCTATTCTCTAGTCCATATTCCTTTTTCTTTATTTTCTACGTACTGTTTCGTACTCCATACTCTTTATTCTCTACTGCATGGTCCATACTTCCTTCTTGCTATTTTTCACTATTTCCTGATCCCTATTTCTTATTTAAAAAATGCGAATAAATACGATGGTCAGCACCACTGGCCTCCATGGTCCCTAGTTGGACTACAGAGCTTCCTGGATCGATAGGTGGATGTACATGTATATAGTGTAAGGAATATTCAGAGGAACTTATTATCTGTTCCCTACTCCTTACTCCACACTCTACATTCCCTTTTCCGTACTTCCTTATTCCTTATTCCCTAGTTCCTGTTTCTTACTTACTATTAGAACATACAGAGTGCTCGCTCTTTCAATACTCATCACTGGCTTTTCGCCATGATACAAAACTTGAAAAAATCTAATAATAGTGCACTGCATAGTGATTAGGGACTGCTTTTGTGTGTTTGGACAGTGATGGAGAGACACACACTCCTTACATCACATTTTATTAAAAAATCTTTTTCCCATCATTTTATTGTATTTTATTTAAGCCTTACTGCTGCTGCCCCCTCGTGGCCCTGTGCGTTACTACACAACAGATTTTTTCCAGTCTCTCCATCTCTTCATTTGTCTCACGTCACCTCTATCTTTCTTTCTTCCTCCTCCATCCATCACTGGTGTATTATTGCGTGCCAGAGTGACGTAGAAATTAAAAATGATTCCTGCTCCCACTCCATCTTCTTCCCTCTCTGCATGTCCCTCTCCATCACTCCTTCAGTGTGTGTGTGTGTGTGTGTGTTTTGTGTGTTATCAGCTGCAAGGCTGAAATTCCACCTTATTTACATTTATATGATCAGATTTTCAGCTGGCTATGTAAATGTGCCCTTTCCTGTCAGAGGCGGTCACGTGCCGGAGTAGAGGAACCGAGGGTCCGAGCTCGAGCAACGAAACCTCAAGGATGATGATGATGATGATGATGATGATGATGATGATTAAACAGGACACGGATCTAAGCCGGACATGTTCAGGGGTTAAAGTTCATACTGAGAATAAGTGAAGTGTTAAAGGTGACGTTTTGTCCCTTGGTGTACAGAAGAGTAATAACATTAATGAAACATAAATACAATCTCATTCCCATAATCAATAAAAGTCTAATTATTTCCCGTGCTAACATGTCTCACATTAACTCTAAATTATTAAGTATTTAAAGAATTCCACAAGTCACCAAACGTCATCAAAAAGGAAAGAAAGTCGTCTCATGATATTTCCATAAACCTCAAACATATTACCCAGAAGGCTTTGCTCTTTCTTCTCTATTTTAATCTTTATAGTATTACTTTAAAAAGCAAAAATAATGTTATCCCTTTCTCATTTCCTGCCTCTCCTTCATCCTGACATTAATTCCCCGAATCGTTTCCTGTCTCCTTCCGATCCTCTCCCTGTCTCACCCTCCTGTCTCCTTCTCTGTCTCTCCCTTCTTTATTCATGCCTCAGTCTTCTGCTCTTTCCTTTATCTTGTCCTTCCTTCTGGGTTTGTCCTTGTCTTTCATTTCTTGGTTGTCAGACTTCTCTCTGTTTCTCTCTGTCCTTTTGTCTGCTCCTGTCCTTTATGTGTCTATCCCTTCATCTTTCCCTTCTCCTTGTTTTCTCTGGCTCTGTGCTCAGGTCTTTTCTTCACTGCTCTTGTCTTTGTCCTTGTAACGTGAATCAAAACCTATCAGTGTGTGCGAGCTTATATAAGACACACGAATATTTAACATCACTTTGGTGTTTTTATTAGAAATGGTCAAAATGCTCTGTTTGTTTAATGTGAATCTGAAATAGATTGAAATTCTCTCGTTTGGCACCTAAAAGAAACTTTTACATCAGCTTCAGATTGTACAGAATTCAGCAGTTGGGTTTATTCTACAGTGTAAATGATCATGTTGCATCGTACCGTATCACATCACATCATTATTTATCACATTGTATCACCATGTCATAGTGTATCACATTGTATCGTAACATATCACATAGTATCACATTGTTTCGCGTAACAATGTATAGTATCACATTACATCATCTCTAAATCCTTCAATTCAAAATATCACTGCTTTAATTTATGACTGCTTTTAATACCCTGGCCCTGTTTATTCATCAGATCTCCTCCACATGTAGCTTCACTCCTCAGCACGGTTCCTCTCGAGACCACGGAAGGTGCTAGAGCTCCAGTGTTGCTCCAGGGCTCTGGCTCTCGATCCCTTCTGAGACCCGTCAATGTTCCTCTGTGTCAGAGTTCGACTTTGGCTCTTAAAGCGTCTCTCACTGTTTACTTGTGTTTCCTCCTCCCTCAGGGGGGCGTGGCTTCACAGCTAAATTTATATAGACACTGAAATGGCAAGTTCGGAAAAGGAAGGAAACGGATCAAGGTTAGGTTATCTGAGGGTGGGGGGTGGGGGGGTTTAGCTGGGGTTTTAACACACACACACACACACACTCTGAGACATGGACATATGGAAATATGTTTTTCATCTTTATCAGATCCTGGATGATTTAATAGATTTATTGTGATATTTTAACAGAAAATCTAGATCAGGGAGAAATCACCATCACACAGGTCTAATCTCAGACCAGATTTATGACCCTGTCCTCGTCACATCTTCATGACACATGTCATGAGTGTATACTGTACGCAGACGTCCCTGACTCTGTGCTTGTCTCAGTCTCCGTGTCCTTCCATCCTTCTCTTAGTTCCAGTCTCAGTCCCTTTCTTTCTTCTTCTCTTTGTCCTTATCCGACTGTCTCTGTACCTGTCCTGACTCCTTCTCTGCTTCTACTCCATCTCCACGTCCTCCGTCTCCGTTCTCTCCTTCTCCTTCTCCGTTCCTGTAGCAGTGAGTTATTCAACTGTCTAAATTGGATGTTTTATTACTGAAGTGTGAAGGAAGTGAGGAGCTGCTGCACTCTGAATTTAATTGGTTGGTGTATCAGAGAGACATCCCATCACTCCGCCATCCATCACACACACACACACACACATACATACACACACACGCCTTCGCTCCACCCCACCTGAACACATCTGTCATCTGCCATCCTGCGTTTATTCCCAGCACGTGCTCACTGAGGCAAAACTCCCAGATATGCAAAAATACATAAATAAATAAATAAATAATGTGTGTGTGTGTGTGTGTGTGTGTGTGTGTGTGTGTGTGTGTGTGTGTTTGCACGTGTGTACGCGTGTGTGTGGGTCGCCTGGGCTCCGGCGAGGTTATTTTCAAACCCTGATGGAAATCAATGTCATGTGCCGTCTTGCGAAAATGAGAAAAAGAGGGAGGGGGGAAAGAGGGAGAGAAAGATGGAGAGAGGTGGGGGAGAATGAGAGAGAGGGGGAAGGAGGGCAAAGAGGGGGAAAAAAAGAAAAGGAAAGCTGAGAATCTGTAAAGTGCAAAGCAATTCTGACACGATCCTGAATAAAACCAGCGGGGGGAGGGGGGGGGGGACAATAAGGAAAAAATGAAGAAGAAATAAAGCTAGGTGGAATGAAAAAAAAAGAAGTAAAGTGAAAGACGAAGGATGAGAACAGGATTAAGAGGAGAAGATAAAACCATAAAGGAGAGGGGAAGGTAGAAGAAGAAGAAAGAACGAAAGAGTGAATGAAATGAAGAAAAGGAAAAAGGGGGAAAGGAGAGATGGAACAAAGCAAGAGAAAGAAATCAACGAGGAAAGACAAGGACAGATCAAAGAGAGAAAGAGAGAGGGGGGGGGGGGTTCGGGATGTTATCCTGTAGTAAGCGTGTGTAAGACAAGTGTTTTGGCCTCGTTAGTGTGCGATGATGTCATTAACGAGTTGTAGTGCTTTATTAACGGAGGCTGGTGATCGTGAGCGCGCTCTCCCACCGGGACCCTGCTGACGCACCACACAGGGAATCATGGGTAATTTTATACCATAATTATAATTACAGCTACCAAGGTGGTGCTCTCTGTCCGAGAACAGGAACACCGCTGTATCCCGGGATTCTTCACATTTACACATGGAAATTCTAATGAAAGTCTAATCAAAATTTCATGCAATGGTGACATAATTTTAATGGAAATGTATAAATCACTATGAATTTTTCAACAAAAAAGGAAACTGCAAAAAGAGAGAAAGAGAATTGAGAACAAAATGGAGATGGAGAGAAGTAAAGAGAGAGGCTTAGACAGAGAGGGAGACAATGGGAGACAGGATTGTCAATGAGAACGTAAGAATAGCAGAAAGAGGGACAGAGACAGACAGATTGAGAGAAGCAATGACGCAGAGAGAGAGAGAGAGACACAGACAGAGAGACAGATCGAAAGAGACAGGACTGAGAAAAAGACAGATAGAGACAGAAAGAGAAAGGTCACAGAGAAAGCGACAGACAGAGAAAGAGAGGACTGAGAGAAAGACAAAGAAGGAGAGACAGAGACAGAAAGGTGGAAAGAAAGAGAGAGAGAGAGAGAGAGAGGTGGTGATGTGATTAATGAGGCTTTAATTCAATCAGCATTTCCATCTCTGTATCCACTTATATATAACACACGTGTGTGTGTGTGTGTGTGTGTGTGTGTGTGTGTGTGTGTGTGTGTGTGTGTGTGTGTGAGAGAGAGAGAGAGAGAGAGAGAGAGACAGTGTGTGATTGATGAGTTTGGTTCCTTTATTATTCATTACTCTGACTTGCTCTCGCTGTATAAACTGTTATCTCTCTCTCACACACACACACACACACACACACACACACACACACACACACACTTTGGCATTTGTGTGTGTATGTGAGAGAGAGAGACAGACAGAGAGGGGGGGGGGATCAGTCTCAGTGTTAAATAATACACTCCTGAGTAATAATCCTCACGTGAGAATGAAGCTCGTTCTGAGACACAAACACACGTCTTTACTCAAATCCCTAAACAGCTTTATTTCAATGTGAATTTAACCAAAGGGCCATGACGCTAAGAGGATTAACCGCTAACCGCTAGGTACCTAAAGTGATGCTAGCTTGTTGAGAAATGATAAATGCTGGCCAGAATCTAGCTAACAGACACGTTAAGCAACGTCAAACTGAAGTGATACTAGCGAGCTGACAAACGCTAACTGTTAGCTATGTGAACTGATGCTAGCAAGCCGACGAAAGTTAGCAGTATCTAAGCGAGGTAACGCTAGCAAGAAACATATGTTACGCTTTCGTTTACTATGCTGGCGCTAGTTAGCTGAGAAACATTAACGTGTTAACATTAACTAGCCAATTGAGGCTAGTTAGCCAACGTACGTTACACCTTAGCTGACTGAGGTGACGCTAGCTAGCCAGAACACATCTTTCTCTTTTTCTCATTTACTCCTTTTTCTTGACTTTCAGCTTCTTTCCTTTCCTCTTCAATCGTTCCCTCTCTCCACCTCTTGTCCTTTCATCTTTCATTCTCATTTCCTCTCATTTGCTCTTTTCCCTCTTTTTCCTCGGGTCTTTTATTCTCAGGTATTACCATGGCAACAAGCTCACCCGACCACATCAATCTCGCAGCTGTGTGAAGAATCGAGGTGTGTGTGTGTGTGTGTGTGTGTGTGTGTGTGTGTGTGTGTGTGAGATGGAAGCATGCAGCAATTTCAGATATACAGAGAAACTGCAGCAGGTTACAGACGACAGGAGCGAGGAAGGAAGAGTGAGAATGGACTGTGTGTCGATGGCTAGAAAGGAAAAAATAGGAAATAAAGAAAAGAAAAATTAAAGCATGTAAAAGGATAAATAAATGAACGTAAGAAAGAAAGGAAGATAGACCAGAAAAAGAATTGAGTAAAAAAAACAGAAAGAGAAAGTATAGAGAAAAAAGATAGAAGGAAGATTGGATGGACGAGGCTGTATCGAATACTGTGTGTGTGTGTGTGTGTGTGTGTGTGTGTGCGCGTGTGTGTGTGCGTGTGTGTGTGTGCGCACACATAAGTTGTAATCCATCTGCTCCTCTGTGATAATTAGCGCTGCGCTAACAAACAGAGAAATGTGGGAGTGTGTTGCCATGATACAGTCAGAAGTTAATTAAGAAGCCGTGTGTGTGTGTGTGTGTGTGTGTGTGTGTGTGAGAGAGAGAGAGAGAGAGAGAGAGAGAGAGAGCACAAAGCCTCCTTCAGCTGTTCATTGTGTTGTTGATGTCTTCATTTATGAGGATCAATTAGCAGTTAGCATGTTGAGGATACTAAATATACCCTGACATTAATTCAGACCCTATACTGTAGCTGCTTCAGCATTAACACACACACACACACACACACACACACACACACACACACACACACACACACACAAATCCATTGAGACCTTCATGGGTCTCTATTCTCCTCTCTCTTTGTTGCTAAAAATATGACTGTGTGTGTGTGTGTGTGTGTGTGTGTGTGTGTGTGTGTGTGTTGTGCGTGAGATGCTCGAGGCGACACAGTGAGTGATGGAGAGACAACACACAGACTTCAGTTCTTACTTTATTAATGAATTAATGATTTAAACACTTATTTATTGATGTTGCATTTTCTCACACACTGATTCGCTGAATCGCTGATTCATTGATTCCCTGAAGTTAATGAAATGAGCTCAGCATACACACGTTGCTAGCATATGTCACATGCTCATGTATGATGTTAGCGAACATTAGCCATCTGCATGCCCAGATGCCGCTAATCAGCAAGCATCTGTAACACATCTGTGTTCAATGTCAGTCTTTTATTTTGCGTTTAATGGAACAGTGAATCCAACACAGTAAAAATCCCTCACCAGGAAGACCTTTACATTCTTGATAACATTGTCGTTACCCACAACAAGGAAGAATGAACATAAGACATACTGTGAGCTATTTACAGATGCAAGAAAGAGAAACATAGCTTTTAGAAATCTCTTATATGCACAATATAAAGATATGGATGATGGAAATGATACAGAGCCTTCTGGAACATCACCATTGGATATGTTGATAAATTACTACACAGTATGGCTGAAATTACTCATTTAATTTAATTTAGCTAGTTAACATAATGCAGCTTGTCATTACTAGTCAGTATGAAGACATAGGAATCGTGGAAATGTGACAGATTCATCCAAAACATCAAATTTGCCTCAGATATTTTACCTTATGTTTTAACAAGCTAGTCTATAGCAGTTAAAATTTGATGGAACCATCCGGAACATCAACGTTTACCACAGGTTTGTTGGTAAGTTAATAAAAATGAGATCATGTATGACTAAAATTACAATTTTATTGTGTATGTGTATTATGTATATTTCATAGACAATATAAATACACGGTGTAAATGTAAATGAGATGATAGAACTATCTTGAAAAACAACTTTTACTTCAGATTTTTTGATAAATTACCACAAAAAGTTCGATAAATTATCACATAGACATTTTTACAAAGTACTAAAACAAAGAGCCAGGGTGCCTAGTATGATGCTGTAGAAAGCTAGTACAAAGCTGATAAGTGTTTTATAAACACAGTGAGACTGAAAAGGAGACAGAACCATCCAGATCATCAATATTTACCTCAGATATTCTGACAAAGTCACAGGATGCCTATAGTATTGTGCTTTATCAAGCTAGTACATGCTGTAGCTGTTAAGTTCATAGGCAGCTTATAAACACAGTGTTAGTTAAAATGAGCAGAATCATCGACCTCAGATCTGTTGGTAAAAATATTATCATGTATGACTGGAATTAAAATTTTTATTTAATTATTTAACTCATTATTTCATAGCTAGTGTAAGAACACAATGAAAAATATATAAATAAACATCCAGAACAACATTCACCATTTAACATTTACCAATAACATTTAAGGAAACTCTTGTATAAAACAGGAATTCTGTGTATTTTACACTTACCATCAACCTCTAACACAATTAACAAACAACAAATAATTTTTGTGTTTTTGAGTAACTCATGCATGATCTGATCATTTTGTTCTTTTTAAACTTTTTTTTTTAAATTAATATTCTAGGATAATAGTTAAATACAAAAGAGAATATAGACACAAGCAATAGCCGTCATCTAATGTTAGAATGAATCAAAGATCAATATAAATAATTTATATAGAGTTAATAAAAGAAGGCTTTGATTGAGACAATATGTAAATTCTAAATAAATTGAGGTGGTTTAAAAACCATGTCATGAATGAAATGAATAAATAAATGATGCTAATAAGATGCACTAATTAAGCATTCTTCATCTTCACCTCCAGCGCTGTTCATCTCATCTCTCGTTAATCACGCCTAATGTTAGTGCTGTTGTTTCGTGTCAATGAGGAGGTGCGCCCACTTTGACTCGTTTATCTAATGAACATGTTGTTTATCCATTAGCATCACTTTTAGCCCTAATTAGCATCACATTATTGTGATATGATGGTTTGAACCAGTTAATTTGTTTGTGGTTAGCAGTGACAGACGGATTAGCGACGGGGTCGAGTGAGTGATTTCTCTGGAAAATGTCTTTCATTTTTTCTCCAGATGTTTTCCTTTCTTCCTCTCAATGACTATTTTGAATAAATCATTGATATGTCAATTAATAAAGTCAAATGAATTGACTAATTATATCTCAGGAATCTTAGTGTTATGTCACCTTTTCTGTTTCATAAATGAACCCAGGACTGATACACACCAGTTGTGGTGGAACTGTGATTGTTGCATTGATGGTACCTGTAATCACAGCCATAGGAAGTATTTGATTAGACACATTTGTGGTAAATGTTATTTTGCCAGGTTTTCATTCTCATTGCATTCTTAAACTGTCTATAACTTAGCTGAACACATATATATTAGCTAACAAAGTCTTAATTTTAGTCATAAACTGTCTTTTTTCATAATTTGTCAAAATATCTGAGGTAAATGTTGATGCTCTGTATAATTCTGTCATGTTTTTTACTGCCACACTGTCCTTAAACTGTTTAAAACTTACTAAACCACTACACAGCTAGCTACTTCTTTGTATTTTAGTCAAAAACCTTTAGTCTTTGTTCAGTAATTTATCGAAATATTTGAGGTAAATCTCAATGTTTTGGAAGACATTAAACTTTCGGTTTGTTCTTGAACTGTCTTAACAGATAAATATTAGCTAGAGTATTCCACATTTTAGTGATAGACTGTTTTGTTTTTCATAATTTTTCAAACTATCTGAGGTAAATCTTGATGTTCCAGATGGTTTGGTCAGGTTCCCACTCTCACTTTAACTTCTCATTCTCTATAACCCACTGAACAGATAAATCTTAGCTAGCTAGTTCATCATTTTAGTCAAATACTCAAACTACTCAAACTACTGTACAAATACTCTTTTTTGTTAATTTATCAAAATATCTGAGATAAATCATAATGTTTTAGATGGCTTTTCACTTTCAGTTTGTTCTTGAAATGTCTGTAACTAACTTAACAGCTAAATATTAGCTAGCTCATTATGATACACACCAGTTTCTCAGCGTATTATTAAGTTGTACGCATAAAAAAGGTTGAATATGAATTAATAAATGAGTGATGAATTAATTAATAAATTAATGAGAACTCGAATTAATAAGTGAATGAGTAAGTGATTTCTTAGAAAAAGTTTTTGTATTTTTGATCATGTATCGAATGAATGAATGAATGAATTTGAGGATTAGTGAATCAATTCTCAGAGCTCTATATTTGTTATTTGCATTATTTTGTTTGAAAGAAGAGCAAACACATAAACATGAATGGATAATTAAAGACATGAATAAGGTTGTATGAATGGATGAATTAATTAGTGGAATAATGTCGGAGCAAATTAACTGTTCATCAAGAGTAATATGATTAAATATGTTGGATGAATTGATGCATAAACAAATAGTTTATTAGAATAGTATATTATATAACTTGTGTAACTGAATGCATGATGAAACCTGTTAATCAATGAATTAGTGATGAATGAATGAGTGAATACAAGAATCATTAGAGATCCATAACTCAGTTTGTTGTCTTGCTAAATTTCGTCAATAAGAATGATGATAAATTTATGTTAACAAATGAATGAATGAATGAATGTCTAGGCAGTCTCTAATAAAAGAAAAACTGCCTAAATGGATGAGTGAAAAAATAATTGGTCTAATGAAAGCATGATTTCTCAGGAGGTTTACTGTTCATTTCTTTCCCTCTTTTTCTGTTTGGTGATAATTTTTTCTCAGAACTCTAAGCTTCTGGTTGCTCTCTGATATTGTTAAATATATAACAAAAAAGAAATGAAAAATTTTTCTTTCAGGAGGCTTTCCCGTTGGTATTTTTTTTCTAATGGTGACTGACCTTTTCCTAATGTGTTTTTCTTTCTTCTGTCCTTGACCTTCTGTGTGCCCTCACATACACACACTCACACAAACACACATTTTGACAGGATGATTTATTTACTGCATGGCTCAAACACTCTCTCCCTCTCTCTCTTGAATCTCATTTTCATTTCCTTCTTTTCTTTTCATCTTCACAAACGCTCCTGTCATCACTTTTTTTTCTTCCCCGCTGCCGTCCCTCCATCTCTCTTCTGCATTCTACTGACTGGGACTCGACACCCTGTTTATCTCATTTTTTGGTCCATTTCAAGCTGATTTGCATAGAAATGACATCCCCCCCCCCCCCCCACACACACACACAGAGGAAATTTTTGTCAGTATTACAGTATCTTTAAAAGAGGCATTCAGTGCTTCTTCAATGCACTGTCCTGTTCTGTCTCCTGATTAATTGATTAATTCTCTGTAACAGGTTTATATTAATGCGCTCGCTCTAATAAGGTACGATTCCATAGTAACGACTCATTGATCTAGTGCAAGAGAAATAAAACATGCATGTTATTATTATTATTATTATTATTATTATTATTATTATCTAGAGAAATAAAAGAGCTCTCCAATATCTTTCCTCACACACACACACACACACACACACACACACACACACACACACACACACACACACACACACACAACCACATACACGATCTATAACATGAGCACATCATTTCTAAATGCAAAGAAGATTCCATTATGGGAGTTATGAAATAACTGCAGCTCATGTCCATCACCTGTGACACACACCATCAGACCTCTGTTTGTGTGCGTGTGTGTGTGTCTGTGTGTGTGTGTGTGTGTGTGTGTGTGTGTGTGTGTGTGTGTGTGTGTGTGTGTGTGTGTGTGTGTGTGTGTTGGAGCACCGATTCCCACCTTCACACCTTATTTTTAACACGTACACACAGACATGCCAGGATTCTGCCAGACTCTACATCACAATTCAGGTTCTCATTTAAAGTGAAACTAAGCCTGTTATAGTGTGTGTGTACAGTATGTGTTTGTGTCTGCATGTTTGTATGTGTGTGTGTGTGTGTGTGTGTGTGTGTGTGTGTGTGTGTGTGTGTGTGTGTGAGTTTGTGTGTGTGTGTGTGTGTGTGTGTGTGTGTGTGTGTGTGAGTGTGTGTGTGTGTGTGAGTGTGTGTGTGTGTGTTTGTGTGCGTGCCCAAATCCAAATTAACAGCTGGAATTGAAAAGAAGCTTTGCAAAAAAACACATTTATTTTTAATAAAGTGCACACAGATGAACTAATTCGACCTTTAATTGTGAAGGCAGCACGGCGCATTAAAAATCCATTATGCGCGTGCACACACACACACACACACACACACACATTAAACACAGTGCAAAAAAATGTCTCTCTTTACACGCACAAACACACACATATTTATAAAATGCATATTAGGACACTCCCCCATGCCCTCCTACTACCATTAACTGTAACTTTAATTAGCTATCTGGTGAACTAGTTTAATACTAATGCAGGATTGGGATTTGTATCCAAACCTGATTGTAATGTAACCATGACAACCGTTATCTTCACATTGCTACCATTTGCTAGCTGGTTAGCTGCTAGCATGCTAGCTCAAGCTGATTTTTTTTTAACAACATCCTCATTTCCTCAACAACTCTATCAGAATGTTTTTCAGTGCTACCATGGTTACCATAGTCACTTCACTGCTAATTTAGCCCTCAAGTTAGCCTAGCATGAATATCCTGTGGCAACATATTTAGGTGGAATCGCCATTTTGCGTTAAATATCAAACAATTTACATATCAGATGTGGTTCATTCGCAGCCATGAAACTTATTTTATTTTACATCACTTATATGAAGCACCACCCCTAAGATTGTTTTCTACTGCAAGAATTCTTCTGTCCTGTAAACTTGGAAAAAATAATATTTTTAATTCTTTAAAATCAGACTGTGCATCTAAAATATATTAATATTCTAAATTACAATATAATGTTTGTAATGATGTAAATATTTTATGTAAGCACAAATCTAACAAAGGAGGCTGTGCGTGCGTGTGTGTGTGTGCGTGTGTGTTGGTTGTGTGTGCGTGTGTGTGTGCATGCTTAAGAGGAGGAAGCACAATAAAATCTGCCAGACGTTTCCTGTCATCCATCCAGACACAATCCGTCCTTCATCCTTTCACCCCTCCGTCTCACACACCTACACTCAGCTCCTTATCTGCATATCTGCTCTAATTGACATTTTTCGCCATCACCGTGGTAACCGTGGCCGTCCTGGACCCCGAGTGACACTCAGAGTCGATGAACCCTCCTCTAATGAGCAGGGTGGCTTTGATAAGTCATTTATTATCGTAACAGGATATCACTCTTAAACTGTCAGCTCTGATTGGCGGAGGAGGAGTTACACTCTCCAGGGGGAAAAGAGAGTATGTGTGTGTGTGTGTGTGTGTGTGTGTGTGTGTGTGAGTGTCATTCTCTCTGTAACAGTGTGTGGCTGTTAAAGCACATTTTTACAGCACCGTGTAACAATAGAAACGAACGTGGGCGTGCGGGTCAAGCTACCGTTCACTGATTCTGCCCAATAGCAATGAATATACATGAATATGCAAATTATGAAACGCCCCCACGACCCCTTGCCTTCACTAACGTTAGTTAAATTATAACCCTAGTGTGGTCAATTTTATATCATGAGTGTGTTTTCAGTACCAGAGCTTAGATTTCCATCCAAACGTGTCATATTAGCAACATTAACATGACAACCAGCATTACCTCATTGCTAACATGTGTTAATCGCTAAATTAACAACCTAGACAGGCTATGGAAATTCAAGTTCTCCAGGTATCCGCTGCAATTCTCAAATAATTTGCATATCAGATGTGATTTTATGCATTATTATTATTATTATTTATTATTATTATATAAACTTATTATTTTATATATATATATATATACTTACTATTTATTTATTTATTTATTTATGCACACAGCCATTTAAAAAAAATGCAAACGTCATATGAAATCGATAAAAGTCATAATATCCACCCTTTCAAGTCTGGCTAAATGCCAAATTATACTTTATTCTCTATATTTGAACACTGCAGACGGCTTGCTACATACACTTTAATGGCGGTATACATGCTTTACTGCACTGAATTATTTAAATTGTGACTGATTTTGTTTTTGCTGTATTTTTACACAAGATTTTTACACAAAAGTGTTTGTCCTATCACAGTGTTTAAACTATTGCCACC
>JAAGKR010005727.1:0-18877 GCA_011419295.1 Clarias macrocephalus
GTGTGTGTGTGTGTGTCTATGTATAGTGTGTGTGTGTGTGTCTATGTATAGTGTGTGTGTGTGTGTGTGTGTGTGTGTCTATGTATAGTGTGTGTGTGTGTGTGTGTGTCTATGTATAGTGTGTGTGTGTGTGTGTGTCTATGTATAGTGTGTGTGTGTGTGTGTCTATGTATAGTGTGTGTGTGTGTGTGTGTGTCTATGTATAGTGTGTGTGTCTATGTATAGTGTGTGTGTCTATGTATAGTGTGTGTGTGTGTGTGTGTGTGTGTCTATGTATAGTGTGTGTGTGTGTCTATGTATAGTGTGTGTGTGTAATATGTATAGTGTGTGTGTGTAATATGTATAGTGTGTGTGTGTAATATGTATAGTGTGTGTGTGTAATATGTATAGTGTGTGTGTGTAATATGTATAGTGTGTGTGTAATATGTTGAGGCAGGTTCTTTCTTCGGCCTTTGGTATCGAAGGGTAACCGATTGTATTTTGTGCCAAATCCAGAACTTTTTAATGAGCTTAAATATTGGTTAGGATACATTCTCTCAGGGGTTGTATATTTTCTGTAGCGTTATCCAACTGAACGCCTCTCTGTCCAATAGTGGGCCGGCAGCATACCAGCCCTGCTGCTCCCACCACCAGCACTGCCGCGCTTGCACAGGAAGGTATGTGAGAGTGCATCTCCTCACCTCTCCACCAGGGGGGCCCAGATAGTCCCATCCACCTTGTTCCCACCAACCTGACCCTGTCTTGGCTCCACCTACTCAGCATGTAGCGACACCTACCATGCCTGCTCTCACATACTGTAAAATCTCATACACAAACACACGCACATTCAGTTTCATGAAAAGTCACTGCCAGTGGGTTAGGGCGACCAAGTTCTTAATTTCATACATATACATGTCCTGTTTCCATTTTACCAAGATTAACATTCATGTGCATCATGCACCGTCCTCATGCACCATGGCCTCCAGCCTGCACTGTCCTTTACCTTTTAATCCAGTATTGTTTAGGGTTTACGGATAAAAAGCAGATCCTGCCATTAGTGCTATGTAAACCATCTTTTCTGTAAATAGAGTTTGGACACACGAGGTATAAACACTCCTCAGCTCTCTGGAATTTAAAATGATTATTATTATTTTTTACTTCACTCCCATAGATTTAGTACGTGTATTTGAATAGTTGTTATTCCAGTCCTTTTTTCAAACGTCTGTCTTTTTACACGACTTGAATTCAAATGATGATGTTCCAGGCAGAAGTCTGATCAATATCACCTCGCCGCATTCATTATAGTGATCGGCGTCTACAGTCAGCACCCAATTGGCCAGCACGACTTATCTGTTTGTTTATGAAATATCTCTCCATTTTTAGTTCCTTTTTTGGGATGTTATATCCCCCACATTTTAAAAGCTTTTTTAGAACCTCTGCTTTAGCTGGAGATGCGGAAACCAGTTCTGTCTCCCCGCCCTGTATTTAAATTGTTCTTGTCTTTTATTGTTGTACTTTGCCAGTGCAGTCTAATGTAGCACTATTACCCAAGGCAAATTTCCCCTGCAGGAAAATAAAAGATATCACATCTTATCTTATCTTAACTTGACGTCCTGGGCAGGATAAAGAGGCCTGATAGTATAGAGGCAGAGATCCTAATTTTTCAGATCGTAGTCTCTCATCCCTTGCCAAAGCAGACTTGTTCAGCCCAGCTTAGCCATCATTTCCCCTCCTCCTTTTTCCTTAAACCCTCACCTCCACCCCCTTGCTGAGAGTGGGGGGGTGTGCTACATGGCTGGGCAGGAGCGGGGTTGGCTTGCTGCCAACCGTCAGACCTGGTATAGAGTGGCTCATGGTGCCAGCACATGCCGGGTGGTCGGCATAAAAGAAGGCCCACTGGAGGCCAGACAGACGATGCTGTTCATGCTACTGAGTCAGGAGGGAATGGAAGAGCAGACACACACAAGTCCTAGCCATCACAAAACAGAAGGGAAAATAGTTTTACACAGTTTTCTGTATTCTTTCATCTTGCTGATGCAATATCATTGTTATGCTCATTCCAACAGGGTTTTACAATATGATTAATATTATTCATATTCTGTTTTTGTTTGTCGAGAGATTTCAATGCTTTGGATGATTTATCTCTCCCACAATAAAGGCTAGCCTTTATAAGGTCTATACTACAGGTATGTCTTAGATAATCAGTCACACTTTTACTGTGGTGGTGATTGGCATTAATTACTTTTGGAGTCATCAAGTCACAGCTCTTTCCACCAAGTCTCAACCATACCCAGTAAGTGTTTGACTATATAACATCATCTCATTGCAGATACTCCGATACGTTTTAGATGCTTGACCAATAGAGACACAGGACCAGGCTTTCTCTTTTATATTTTCTCCATCTTGAGCTTTTTTGCTTTACTAACAAATCAACTGGTCGTTGACAGTTTAGAATTTGCTGCTTGACAGATGTTGACGCATGTCTCAGGGTTTGCCTCGATCAGATGATGCAGTTTTCTTTCATTCGGTGCTTGCAAGCAAACCATCATCAGAAGATGTTCTGTTCTTTGTTGCTGTCCTTTTTCACTACCTTTCAAGGGCAATTTCACACATGGCCTAAATACTCAATGATGATCTTCACCCATGATTGATTTCAGGCTTGTTTTTGTTAAAGGGAATCGTCAGAGACCATGGGAATAGTCTTTTTATTATTCTTATTCATATTTTAAAACGTGGAATATTTCTGTTTTGTAAAATAGGATTTGTGAACAGGTCGGGTGAAGTATTTTAATAGAAACTGGCCACTCACGTACTCGATAGTCAAGGTGTTTAGTTGTCTTCTTTACTCCATTTATCTAGAAGACATTCTGTCTCTCAGCTGATTTTTTTTTTTTTCCTCCATCAATGTGAAACTTTTTTTTGCTATTTAGCTCTGGAAGCAAGTAGACTTATGGTCTTTCAGCTAACTTCAGACTGTAGGTCCACACAAGAACTGTTTCCTGGACCACACTTGGTGTCAAACACAGCTTTCATACAGTACTCCACCAAGTACATTAAACCAAACTGCCTTCAGGATAAAGGTCAAGTGTGAAAACGCCCTCAAATCTCCTAGTGGCACCTTTTGAGCTTGAGAACAATTGCCTGATTTCAGAAGCATCATATTAAAGGGATAGTTCAGGTTTTTTCAAGTCTGTCTTGAATGTGAATTGAGGTGCAGATAAGTACATTATCATACCGTAGGTCTTGGGTGTTCTAAATCTTCCTGCTCTTCACACCGACCATGATGTGTGTCATCTGGAAGCTTCTGCAGTCCCACGGAGCTAAATCAAGGCTGTATCTTTCAAAGTTCTGGTGTGTTATACATATTATATTTTTCCTTCCTCAAGAACTAACTGTATGGCTAACTTGAACTGGCCATTTGGGTATTTCTGGGGAAAGAAAAGACTTGCATTGGTACTACGTGTTCAGTACGTTTGAAAGATACAGTACCAGCTCAGTGGGATTGAAGCTTCATATTACTCTCAGCTGACACAGACTTCACGGTTCAAAATGTATAACGACCAAGACCTGTGGTGATGTACATCACTTACGGTCATCTCAAAATTGATTTAAGTAAGACTTGAAAAGCTTCGGCTTTAAGTTTCTTGTCTGTAACTGGTGACCTCATGATCAAACCCAAGAAAAGCAATTTAAGACTTTTCTTTTCACATCTTGTTAAAGTGAAAGCAACCCAGCCTCTGACTGCCTGCTTACTGTAAATGGTGAAAGGAGGAAGCAGTGACTGTAATGGAGGACAGCTGCGTAATTTGTTTACTTTGTTCAGAAACAAAGCATTTTGGAACTTGTTTTTACTTTATTGACACTGCATGGCTTGCTGTATGGTAAATTGCACCCACCGCTAGCACTTTCATCTCATATCGAGTGCAGCATGGAGCACCAGCAGGCCCACGAAACAAATGACGCCTGCCGCCTTCCTGCTCTGTGCGGCCTCCTATTTGCATCTCTATTGATTGTTGTTTTTCTCTCTCAATCTTACCTTTCTCTCCCAATCATTTTTCCTCTCCACTTGTTTATGGAAGGTAAGGAAATGAATGGGGCTACCAAGCATGAGCCTTTTGACCTGGGTCTTTATAAGTGTGTTGTTGTTGAAATGGTCACTGCAATATAGATTTTTTTTAAAGGCTGTCCCCTGCACACCATGTCATTAGCACAGAAGTCAATCGGTATCAAGGCTTACAGAACTGCGCTGCCTGAAGACCTCTAAATCAGGCTGGGCAAAAGCATGGCTCCATTTAAAGGAAATCAATTGGCGACATTAGCTGTGATTTTCTTTCATTATACTTATAGTCTGAATTGAAGTACAGTTTTATTAGTCGTATAGTCCATTCTTTGTTTTGCGTTTACAAAAATATGATTCCCAGTGTGAACAATGTGAACAACCAGTGATGAATCCTGAAAGCTTCTGAGTAATATAACTGAGAAAATGGTGGATGTGACGCTAGAAGTTTGTATGGAACGGTCAGAAAGGCTTGGATTTTGTTGCTTCTGTTCTAATTCAGACTCTCCTCTTTCTTCACAGCATGCAAAAGTTTGCTCAACAAAAAATCGGAAGGTAGTAAGGTAAGAGAAGATGCTTGTAGAATTTTCGGTTTTAAGATGTCGATGCTTCTCGATAAATAAGTAAAAGAGCTGCAATATATAATTCATATTCATACCAATGCGTGGTGTCCTCAGGAACCTCTTTTTTATTTTTTTTGATGTGCCTTCTCAGAAATCAGCCGAACCATCCCGACAGGTGTTGTTCCCTCATATACACTGCCTGGGCCAGCAAAAAAAAAAAAACATTAGCCATTGAAATATTTTGCTTAAATAAATCCTCTGATGTGCGGGTGTGGTCAGTCAGTCAGATCATCAATTGACATTTGGAGCTACACATGCTGCGCCCAGTGATCCAGACCCCCCCCACTGCCCTCTGCACCTGCTGACTCATCTTGGTGCTGAACTGCACTCCATGTTAACTTTAAATAACTTCTGCCGTATTCACCTTCCAGCTGCATAACACATAATGTTGTTATATGATTCCTGCCATCTCAGGGAGTTTTTCCTTGCCATTGTCGCCGTCACCCTTGGGTTGCTCATCAGGGACAATCTCATTATTATCTATACATATTTTTTTCACTCATCCACACTTCCATAAATCTTCTTCTCATTTTGCGAAGCTGCTTTGAGACAATGACCATTGTTAAAAGCGCTATATAAATTAAATTGAATTGAATTGAATTTTATTGCCACATAAGGTTACTGAGCCAAGGTTACCTGACCAACTGATCCAAGCCCAAATCACAACACTGCCTCCAGAGGCTTGTACAGTGGTCACTATGCATAATGGGTGCATCACTCTGTGCCCTCCCCTTTTTACCATGAAGCACTCCTCGCTCTGGAAAAGTGTCAATCTGAACTCATCACATCACATGATCTCCAATTCTAGTTATTTCAGCGATCTCTATAGTTATTCTCTTTGTTTGATGTCGGCCAATAATGTTACCCTTCTGAAAAACAGTACAGTTGACCCTCAAAATTCTAGAGAACCCACGGATGTGGTGTCAAAAATGCCTATAGTTTAATCCCTAAAAACGCCCCCAAATATGCTCCTAAAAAATTATAATTTCATTTCAAACTCATCTTAAAAAACTCTTTAAAAAAAATGTAAAGGTAAATTGGTATACTGTTCAGTACTGTACTGCTGTGTTTTATTTGGTATAAGTAGGTTAAATACAGTAATACTTCACCACCCCAAGCAGAGTTTTTTTTTTTTTTTTAATGGTTGCTTTGTGTTCTCTAATACTAAATTTATACAGTATTATATTTTATATAGGAATTTAGCTGAATTTAAGTTAATATTAATATTAACAGATGCATGCAAATGCACTGTCCGTGTAATAGAGTGTCCTTTATATCCCATGACCATTATATCATCAGTATGAACGGGAAAATGTTATATGTCTCCTCTCTGCTGCAGCCCCAGACAAACAACACTAAAAACAGTGTAGTGAGTGCTGTAGTGAGTGCCCTGAAGGAGAGCAACATGGCCTCCTCCACACCAATGGTACCTTAACCTGCATTTAACAGTCCTTTGCCCTCTACCCAGCGTGCTGTGCTGTAGATGTTTGTAGATCATCCACCTGTGTGCTGTCATCCCATCTTGCTGTACATTTCTGTGCTGGTCTTTCCTTTTGTAAGCATGTCCTGGCTGAAGTTTGGCTTGGTATGGCTTGGTCCTGCTGGTCTCCTTTTTCCTGTCTTTGGACCATATGTGTGTAAGCTTGCATGACAGCTTAGCTTATTCATTCTACTGAACACATAATTGCCCATGCAGCAGTGGGCATGCGCAGGCATTTACAATGTGCATATTTTTAATATCTTCTTACTCAGTGAATCAGTGACTTGTTTTATGGAAGTAAGGGTTCTGTCTGATCCAGCTGCAGAGTTGCTTTTGGTGTCTCAAAAGTAAATATCCCCATACTTTATCTAACTTCCAAATGTTTCCTATGCTGTAAATGATATGGGCCATGCTGTAGCAATTCTGCTTCCACACCAGGCTCACTGGGAATTTGGACTTTTTTCTGTCAGAGAAGTAAAGAAAAGGACAAAGCGACTTTGAGCAAATTCAGTTTTCCTGCTCGAAAGCAGCCATGAGATGAGAGCCATGCACCCTGCAGGGTCAGACAGACGAAAGTGAACTTGACACTCGAAATGGTCTGTGCTTGTACATGCTGCCTCGAGAGCCGGGCGATGATCATCCTGGGACCTCCAACATGCACCTAAAAAGCACACTGTTAACCTCCCCACAATACAGGTCTGTAGTCAATCCGAACAGATTGGAACAGGGCTGACGAAAGACAGACAAGACTGAAGAATACAGCATACATATCAGAGCAGTCTTTAGCAGGAAATATTTGTGTATAATAAAACTCCAGGCTGGAGTTGATCCTTTTTTCATGTTGGTTTGGAATTCAGTCTTTGGAAACCACTTCATCATGTTTTCAACAACACGAAACGCCAGAGCATTCGCCAGACTGGTATTGCATCACCATCACTCTGTTTGTCTTGTGAGCATGTGCTCCGTTCCAGTCAATAAAAGCATGTCATCATCAAATTTTTATTGGAGCATGTTTACCTTTTTTTTTTTTATTATTTATTTATTTATTTAAAAAAAATTAAAGCAAGTTTAATGCTAATGCACTTTTTGCTAAAGTGAAATAAAACCCTAACTGTCCTATTTTAAATTCTGCAGGAGCCACAGACTACAGTAGTGCACAACCCAGCAGATGGTACCAAGGTCAGTCCTTCTGCTGCATTTGTTTTTTGTAGAGCAAGGAATAAGTCAAATGATATTATTTACTAGGGGAAATGCCATGATTTACTGAAAGAAAAGGACCTTTGTGTCTTCATCTCATTCTAATGTTGCATATTTTGTGATCTTTCCTCTGGCAACGTCTCTCCGCAGGGCTCTACCGAGAGCTGCAACACCAACGAGGAAGAGGATATGAAAGGTAGGAAAGGTAGACAACCCTTCTCTCCTCTTTTTCGGCATGCCTCGAGCATTGTGGAATCATGATTACCAGTGCTAACGTCTTAATGGGAATCTCTCTCCTCGTCAATCCATGACACATCGGTTAATTTGTCAGACACGGAAGACGCTAATTTGTTAACACGCGCAATAATGGTTGGCTATAAAAGCCTTTAATATGGCAGTTTATTTCCAAGTCAAACGATCACACGACTGTCATGCATAGCTGATGTTATAAAAGAGAATTATCTGCGTAACTGGGAAGACAGGAGAGAGATTAAAGCGTTGGGAAGGTAGGTCAAAATCTGCGTCAACCTATAAGGAATGCTAATACGCATGCCTGTGGCACTGAAGAACACATCAGCTTGGTGAGAAATATTTAGTGGAAATTGGGCCTGTCTACAGTTCAGTCTAATGCCTTGATTAAACCTTTTATACTCATGTAATCATCTGCATTTCTGTCTCCTTTTTTTATCAATGGGGTTTCCTGTATCCATCTCTTTGTATATAATCAAATGCTGTATATAGTGTGTGTTGTGTGTGTGTGTGTGTATTGTGTGTGTGTGTGTATTGTGTGTGTGTGTGTATTGTGTGTGTGTGTGTGTTGTGTGTGTGTGTGTGTTGTGTGTGTGTTGTGTGTGCTCTAGACTCTTAGCCAGTGTGTGCTGTGACCCTTCATTAGCATGGTCCCAGCTCTCCTTGCAGGCTCAAAAGTCCACTGCTGAGGTTCTTCCCTCATTTCCTCTCCTTAGCTACCTCTAACCCGAAGAGCATCTTATCTCTTCAGCCGCATCAGTAGCAGGATTCAGGTGATGAGGAAAGGAAATTGGAAAGGAGGCTCAGGAACAGGTTTCACCAAGTTCAAGGCTGTGATTATTAACACCGCTGCATCACGCCACAGCTGGCCGCGGTGCTGTTACTTCAGCAGTGCCAGTTCATGCTGACATAGGGAGCTGTGCATAAAGCAGGGCACGCTGATGTAATTACCATGGAGTCTCATTGGCAGTGCAGCCTGTCTGTGTAGTTATTAGGCTAAGGTTGAATTAATAGAACCATTTCATCCAGACGCATCCTCCTCGTCCTGCCGGACGTCACGAACATGATGTTATTGTTACGTTGATAAACATTGCAGCACAGTGAGTGAGTGTGTGTTGGTGTGTTTTTCTCCCGGTGGTGTGCGTTGTGCTGGTTTTGGGGACGTGCCAGTGGAGAGTGCACAGGGGGCCAGCAGTGACAGTGCGGTGATGAGTCAGTGCAGTGCCGGGGATGAGCCGCCCGCTCTGGTGGCATCACCACAGTGCCCACCAGCCAGTAAGTCTGCTGCCACGCAGCATCTTTTGCCCCTTTTTCATAATCCTTCAGACTTCCAGTTACTATTCAGAGCAGTAGCAGCCACTCCACCACCACCTCCAATCAGTTTCCCCTTCGATTCAGGCTCTTGTGCTCTGCTTTTGCTCTACCCTCTCAAAACTCTTGGCACGTTTGCCATACTCCTCCCGATTCTTCTCCTCTCCACTTGCTGTCCATTTCAGCTTTCCATGCCATTTTAGGCCCCTTCGGTATCCTTCTGCTCCCTCGGCTCTTTTTAAAAATATATATTTTAATTTCCTTTTGTCCGTACCTGCTTCACTTTACTTCAAAGTCTGGATGATTTTCTAGCCCTTAGCTATTTTTCCCAGTATTTCTTTACTTAAAAACCAGAGCTTCTGTTCCTTCAGGCACCTTGTACCCCTTAGCACCATTTTCAGACAGACACATTACTGTGTATGGCCTTCTGTCGTGTATATTCGCCACAGGGTAGCACATTAAGTTGCTTATCTTTATGGTTGATGTGATGTCACTCTGCCTGTGCTGTTTTTCAGTGTATACAATTCATCTTTAGAGTAATCAATAATGCATTATGATCTCCAACACACCATCTTTTTACTTTGTCCCTGTAGAGAGAGGAAAACAAAGACAATTTGTAGGATTTCAGTACACCTAGATTTAAGGAATATTTTCTTAGTCCTGGAAGTCTTCAAGTTTTTGAATTGGTGCTTTGGATCACAGTGAATTTAAAATGGTAATGGTTGTTGCATTTGGGATTAAATGTAAAAAGGTGAGTATGAGACAGAAGGGCAGAGTGTCTTCTAGACTTTAATTATTTTGCATAAGAACTTTAGTGACTTTGATCAAATTCTAATGTGTAAAGGGAAGCCAAGTTTAAATTTCCAGTTGCATAAGAGTTCTAGAGCATCTGACTGAAAATACAGTAGATGGCACGGGCATTCGAGATATAATGTGACATACAGTATAATGATCTGTGGATCCAGATCACTGTGGCATCACCAAAAAATAAAAGCACAACATTATCAAAAGCACTGTACAAAACAACTCAATTGAATTGTATGCCGCAGAACTGCAAAGATTACATGTTCTAAGATAACTGTGATCTTCATCCTCCATTCTCATCCTTTTTCTTGTTCCTTCTTTGTCAGTATAAATGAAATGATTTTTTTTTTCTGTTTCATTTAATAAGCAGGAAGGCTAATTAAAGAGCTTTCTCCTCCTGCTGTTTCATCAAGACGTCTCTTAACACATGGGCTGCATGATATTGATCGATGTACAATATAGAGCGTGATCATAAGATCTCTTACAATATATTATACAATCTGCAATATCAGTGTTGTAAAATGAATGTGTGCAGCTCAAACGTATTTCATTCATTCTCGTGTCCCCCAGAATCTCTCATTGTTCATTTTTTACTTGTTACTGTTTATACAGAATGTTCATTAACCCCCCCCCCCCCCCCCCCCACTAATTTGTTCTGTTTTTTATGATCCGTACCTGCCTTTGGCTGTGGTGGCTTAATAATGCATTGCTTTGTGCTCTGTGCTTCTAACGATGGAGTATTTGGTGTCCTGTCTCACATGGCTCGGAGTAACCCGAGGCAGATGACATTCTATTAAATGCTTTGGCTTGCAGCTGATTTTGCATGTTATAACCAATGTGGGTGCGGGTCCTTTGCATATCTTTCTGCTGTCATCAGAGTGGCGTTGTGGTTCATGTTGTGTGTTGCAGCTGTGGTGCATGACATAAAGCGCATGGCGTGGAACAGTTCAGGACATGCCTCGTGCCCAGAGTTAGAGCGTGCTCAGTCTGTTCCTCATGCCTCAGCTCAGGGGGGCTGGAGCATGGCCACAGCGCAGTGTAAGTGCTTTGAGAAGTTCAGGACAGACATGCACATACAGAGTACTGTATGTGTGCAGACACACTGAGGGTGCGGGGCTACAGAGGGACTGATTCATGTTAAAGGGGCTAGAGTGCTTTTAGTAGAAAGCACTTGCATGTACACACACAATCCCTAAGCTGTAGTGGAACATTGAGTTATCAGTGTCTTTCATTACCAGCAGCCTTAAAATGACTCTGCATTCTTTTTTCTTTTTTCTTTTTTGTTTTCTGCCGTGTAGCTCGTAAGCAGGAGATTATCAAGATCACTGAGCAGCTAATCGAGGCCGTGAACAATGGAGACTTTGAGGCTTACACGTAAGTGAGACCTGAACAGGCGTGACTTCCAATAGGACTGTGTGGATTCTAAGCAGCAAATGTTTTAAATATCTTTTAGGAGAATCTGTGACCCTGGGTTGACTTCATTTGAGCCCGAAGCTCTGGGTAACCTGGTGGAAGGGATGGATTTTCATAAGTTTTACTTTGAGAACTGTAAGTTATAATATTTCATAGTTGTTAGAAAGAAAGTACTTCTTTTTTTTTTTTTTTTTGGTTTAAATCGATTCTGCTTTTCCGTCATTTTCATTGCCTAATGTGTGAAAATGCCTGTTGCCTCATCTAGTGTTGAGTAAGAACAATAAGCCAGTGCACACCACTATCCTGAACCCTCATGTGCACCTGATCGGAGAGGATGCAGCCTGCATCGCTTACATCCGCCTGACGCAGTACATCGACAGTCAGGGCCGCCCGCGCACCTGTCAGTCTGAGGAGACGCGCGTGTGGCACCGCCGTGACGCCAAGTGGCTCAATGTGCACTTTCACTGCTCTGGAGCACCAGCTGCACCCTTACAGTGAAGCCTGCAAGACACAGGCATGCACACTCGCTTACACACACACACATCACATTCCACCAAGTGAAATACACCTCCTTCTGAATCTTACTCTGAACTCCCTCGTTTTTGTCGCAGGTTGCCTGGATTCTTAACGATGGGAGTGTTTGTTCCTTGTAGCCGGATGGGCATGTAGAGGCCGGACGGACGACAGCAAGTTACAGACACGCTATTGAAGAAATCCGATAACATCCAGTCCAACTGTCAACACCACCTTACCTGTCCAACCTTTGATCACTAGGATCCGGCTGCGGCTGTGACCCCGCCCACGGGACGGTGCATGCCTATGATGCCCACACGGGGGTGCTGTCTAGTCTTTTCCTATGGAATCATCTTTTTTTGCCCATTAAAGATGTCCAGAAGGTGTTGTAAGTACTGATCTGAGTTAAACTAAACTGTATATTGTAAAAAAAAAAAAAAAAAAAGGGTTAGAGTTTGTAAGGCATCGATATGTAAGTTAAAAGCAACTGGGGTGTAAAAGGGAGGGAGGATTCATAAGATAGAATTCTTTGCCTTTAAGGGCTGAAGTTTGAATAGGTGTAATTGAAATGCTCCGGCTCGTACACTCTGTAGAATCGGGATACAAATTATTTTGAGAATTATGGATATGTCCACTGATCAAGAATGTCCTAAAATTCTGGAGAGTATAGGCATACGTCATACCAAGGAGCACCAGAGTATAGTTTTTATCCATTTAAAGGAGTGTTTCTTGGTTTCTTGTTTTGTAATTTTTTTGTGTTTTTGAGCTGAGGTCAGTGGGACTGTTCGTGTGCTTCTGGGTTTTAGTGTTTGTGTTTATGTGGTTCGTTTTTTGTTTTTTTGTTCCTCCCCCTGCTTTGATTATCAGAAAGTATTTTGTGTTTAGCAGTTAATTTTTATGCTCAGTTTTAAAAACCTTTTTAACATAATAAAATTGTAAAGATATACAGTACAGAAGTATATATAAATATATATATTTAAATGAGATCAAGTGAAATAAGGTCCACCGTCAAGGTGCAGCAAACGATTAGACAGACTGTTCCATGTGTGCTTATGTGCATGTGTTTGTATGGACATATGATTAAACACACCACAGATATATTACTCTAGGTAGGACTGCTCGGCCTCTAACCGCGTGCATATACGAGCGCGTCCGAGAGCCCGCGCGAACAGACGTAGTGCTATAGAAACGGCACCGAACGCTAGACGTAGAGCCGCTGTTTTAAATTTCACGTCGTTCCAGGGAACAGAGACGCCGTTTCACCAACAGGAACACACCCGTACAGTAACACACGCTGATCACAAAACCCATTCTGAAATCAGAACGCACAGCTGTAGCAGTCACACACTGCCTGCCTGCCTATGTGATAGAGAACTAGACTGTGTCGAAAACGGCACATGAAAGACATCCATAGGGTAATACGAGTTTATACGAGTATGTAGAAACAACTCCTGTCCAGTTGTATTCTGAACATGTACACAATCACATGCTTCGTGGACGTTTGTGGCCGTCTTACAGAATCGTCTTGTCCTTGTGGTTCACACCAGCGATGGGTTTGCGCGCTCACCTCTTTAATGCTGTTGCACACACACATGACATACCTAATACTCCCTGCAGCCTTTCCAGTGAATCCAACATATACATCTATACAGTAGTACAAATACAGGGTTTAAGGCACTGGCTGTTAAAAACCATCACAGCACAATTGGCCTGTTCTGGTCTCGGTGACGGGCGTTATTAAAAAAAAAAAAAAAAAAAAAAACAATGCGTTCCTATTCGCTACACTCCAGTTCATGCACTAGACCTGAGTAGGATGTGATTAAACAGTAAATTGTTCCGCAACACCTCCATCCCCTGAGCTGAGCATGAGTATTTTCTACAATGAACGAGTTCTCAGTCTGTGTATATACGTGTGTAGGGCTTTGGTACATATCAGCACTGTAATTCCGCACGTGTGTGTGTGTATGTATGTATGTGTGTCACCTTCATCACAAAGCCCTTTTCGTGAATCTTGTTTTGTCTTCGAGAAAATTGCTTCCATGCTTAGGCAAGTCAGTCTTTTTTTTTCTTCTTCTTTTTTTTTTTTGTGTGTGTATGATGATTTTTTTTTCTTAAAACAGGCACAAGGGTATTTTTCTGTATGTTGTCAGTTACTTTAACTGTGTAGAATCTGAAACGAAAACGGATCAAATTAAAAAGAAACGAGGACACGTTAACAGGTAGATAGAGATAGGTTAGATAGATTTCTAGAACAGAAGTCCCTCCTCCTAAAGCTGGGAACTAAACCGCGAGCCAGCACCTTCTGGCTTTCCTATCCGATCCAAGGCAATCCCAAATATGCAGCTTAATATGATGATTATGCATGTTCTCTTTTCTTGGTGAATCTTTTCTCCGCCGTGTGATTTCAAATGGGAAAAATAAAAAAAATCTTGTTCTTGTTGCATCTCTGACATGAAAATCCCTCCATCTGGAGATGATGAATAGGTGATGTACCATATTTTAAAATGGAAAAAAGTGAGTTTAAAAAAAAAATGAAACTCAGCTTTGTATGCTCCCCTCATTCTAAGTAAATCTATTGCATTGTAATGGTATACTATTGGGCTACGTATATGAATGCTGGATTTTGCATGATCATACATTTAATAAAACCATGAACTGACAACCATTGAACGCTTGTCTGAATGCTCGAAGATCTTCACTGGAGTTTTGTAATTACTAAAACATGCATGTCTTTAATAAAATAAGACCATTTCAGCATTGGTGAAGCCAAGTGTTTTCTAATAACAAGAAGAAAACGAATTATCTCATATCGGTACATACAAATAAATGAATGTTCTTCCACAATATTTTATTTATGTGGCGGTGGGACACATTTTCTCATCCCTCGCCCTTGTAGAGAGATTCTGAGATTCTGTAAAACGAACATTTACTCTCTCTTTGCTCTCACTCTCGCACACGCACTTCCTCCGTCTACCTGTCAGCACACTGTGTACTGTTCGGGGCTCCCAGAGGAACAGAGCAGACTTATTTAAGGGCCGTTCCTGCTGCCTGGACCCCAGAGCGCTGAAAAGGAGGTCGAGTCTCTGCTTTCGGCAGGCGATTAATCAAACCGTTTCCTCTCCGCACTCCTCCTACCATCTGATGGAGCAAGCTACAGGACGGCTCACACATTCTGTCTCAGTTCACACACACACACATACACACACACACACAACTAGAAGGAACTGGACGCGAGTGTCTTTGTGTGCATTTATTTGCAGATGTGCGTTTTTTTTTTTTTTTTTTAACCTGATTTCATGTTGACCAAAGAAGACAACAGAATATATACGATTGTTGATGTACAGTACAGCCACTGCAAATTAATTTCACTTGTATACACAAATACAATCTCTCTCTCACTCTCTTACACACATAATCGCACACATACACACTCACACACAATCTTCCTCGCTAGCAAGTCTCTCAAACACAACACGTCTGGTTTTTGGCAAAGTTACCTCATTTGACCCCAGCAGTTTAGTTTGGCACGGTTCGAGATGGCAGGTCATGTCGGAAACACTGCTGACTTCATTTCATTAAACACTGGAACAAAACCATATCTGGTCATCAGCACGGGTCCGACATTCTTCATACGCGTTCATGTGCTGATCGAGTTGGTAGTGCAGCTGCGTGTGACTTGGGAAACAGGTCAGCCAATTACTGATCCCAAAACTCAACACGGTTTATAGTTCGAACATTCCTACTTCATTTCCTTTGCAAATCCAATATAAAAACACGTCAAAAAGTGCAATGGCCATAATATAATCTGGCCCTGGAATGTTTTAGTTCAGTGGTATGACGCTGGTTGTAAAACAGCCAAAATCTAACTCCGACATTTACAAATCGAGACGGTTCCACACATCAGCAAATGTCTGAACTCTTAGGTGGCACGTCTACTCGAATGTCTCTCTGCTTGGCAGAATTCAAACTGTTTACTACGACCAGCCTGTAGATTCCTTCCCATCCACTCGGCTAAGTCTTTCTAACCTCTATCAGACCCTGTGCGTTCATCGCATTAGCTGAATGATACATTGTGAAACACCATTTCCCACAATGCAAAGATTGAGCTCCTTTTGTCAGTTATCAAAAATGCAACTAACTAGCTCTTATGTCCTTATCTTGGCAATTGAATAGGTTCACAGTCCTCCTCAAAATGTACAAGCTCTCGTTCTCAGCTCCCTTTAAAAGCCCGACTCGAGCTCTCACACCCACACCAGGCGTTCCTTCGTCCTGCTTGGAGCTGCAGTGTGTGTGTGTGTACGCGTACGCGTGTGTGTGTGTTGGGACACAGGGAGAATCGAATGTCCTCTGTCCTGCAGTGACATGGCCCTGTGTGCTCCCTGTGTGGTGGAGCAGGGTTCGATACGGGCTTCTGTTCCTCATCCTCGTCGCTCTTCTTCTTGCCGTCAGCTCCAGCTGGCGTTGTGGAGATCGTCTCGGAGCCAGCCGGGTAGAGGCTGTCCCAGGCGCTTCAGCAGCCTCAACAGCTCGACGTTCTGCTCCCTGTAATGCTCCGACAGGAAGGCCCGCGACTACACACACAAACACAAGCGCAGTAAGAAGAAAAGGTCACACCTCTAACAGCAATGCTGAGACATGCTGATTTCTCTAGCACAGGTGTATTTTGGGATAAAGGTGCCAGAAGGTGTGAGCAATAAATCTTGATATAAATAGATGGAGATGTGAGTGTCCTGTATTATACCAGGTTTCTGTTCTACTTTCTGAGTCGAGCTGTTCTGATGTTCTATTCCTGTGTTTGGTACTGAACGGTTTTAATAATGAATAAATAGAAAGAGGTGTTACTCATACTTCTAAGTGTTTTTTTTCCCCTCTCAGTGGGTCATTAGTCTAGTTGATAAATTCGCAAAGTGATTAAAACTTTATTTATTACATGACCCTTTGGTCGTTTAGCTTTAAGTCCCATTTGCTCATGACCTGATTAATGTACTCCCTGTTTTCAGACCTTTTATAGAATTAATAACCGAGTTAGTGTAATAAAAGAGTCACATTTCATATTAATGTCTCCTTAAAAGCTTCCCAGTCTTGAGGCACATATAAAGCATTTATGTAAGGAAAGTGAAAATTACCTCTGGGCTCATATCGGGGTATTTCCTGCCTTTGCTTTTGCCCAGGCAGCGCGTTCGGCCTGCATCCAGTCTCTGACACCAGAAGCCTTTAATCTCATCATACCTGCATCCACACAGACACACACAATAAAAAGGATTTATATTAAGACTAAGGAGAATGCAAACTTAAAACTGTAATGGAAGTAAAAAGATTTCACTCTGGAACCGGATTAACAGCGATGCTGGTCTTACATCAGTGCCTGAGTATAGTTGAAGAAGGGTGTAACGCCCAGAAACTTCTGCACGCTGTCCATCACCTGCACTGGCTTGGAGCGTAACTGGAGTCCATCAACAATCAAAAGCTAAAACAGACCAGGAAAAAGGCATGACGGATGAGCGCAACACGAAAGGAGAGGTTTAAAGGTCGCTTCTGCCTGCCTGAGAGACAAATCATCAACTGCATACACACTAATAATCCAAACAGTTGCAAAACTATTTAAAGTGGTCATAGAAACAGCACAATCAAATGAAGGTTATACTAATTTAAGAAATTTCATCAAATAATTAGGTAACAATAATTTTAAGAATTGGAAAAATACATAGGGAATAATTTTTCTCTAAATAATTCAATTCATTTCACACGTTAATACCTTTATGCGATTCATTTCAGATATTTATTTATTTACTTATTTATTTTACATCTGCTTGCGGAAAGAGACCCGGCTCATTTACAACAATGGGTGAAAAAAAGTGACAAGCAAAATACAAGAAACATAAAGCTGAAATTATTATAACTCAAATTATTTATTGTTGTGGTATCAATAATACATACTGAACATTCAACAGGCAGTAACCTTGACTCAAATCTGCTTTATTCTATACACACACACGTGCACTATAATTTTGGACACACTTTATAATTCCATTGTAAATCAATCTTGAAGGCATCAAAAATATTCAATAATCTACTTTTGCAGTTAATATGGACATGTGTCTGCTACTTACGCTCTGCAAAGTCTTCACAACGGCTCTAATCTGAGGTGCTGTTTGTTAATTGATTTTCGAGGCTGGTAACTCTTAATCAACTTCTCTGCCGATGGTACGTTTTTGGCTTTCCTGGGATGGTCTTCACGAGAGCCATTTCATCATGGTGCTTGATGGGTTTTGCGAATGCATGTGACAATACTGTTCTTGCAAGAATTATTCCAGAAGCTGATCTTCATGTCTTAAAATAACTACTGTTGTCATTGTTACTTAATTACCCAATGCCATGTCTCTTATTTCATAGTTTTGAAACAATCTCCAGTATTGTTCTAGAATGTAGAAAATAAATTGAAACTTGCATCCAAACTTTTTAACTTGTACTGTAAATAAGTAACATGTACACTATATTGCCACATGTCACATGCATATAAACTTGAGTGACATCCAATTCTTCAATAGGGTTTAATATGATGCTGGCCCAGCCTTTGCAGTTATAACGATTCAATTCTTCTGGTAAGGCTTTCCCCAAGGTTTGGGAGTGTGTTTATGGGAAATTCTGACCATTCTACCAGAAGAGCATTTGTGAGGTCAGACACTGATGTTGGACGAGAAGGCCTCGCTCGCAGTCTCCCCTCTAATTCCTCCCGAAGGTGTCCTGTCGGGCTGAGGTCAGGTTTCTGTGCAGGAGTCAAGTTCTTCCACACCAGACTCGCTCATCCATGTCTTTATGCACCTTGCTTTGTGCACTGGTGCGCAGTCATGTCGGAATAGGAAAGGGCACATCCCCACACTGTTCCCACAAAGTTGGGAGCATGATATTGTTCAAAATGTCTTTTTACTGGAAGCAAGAGCCTGAGCCCAACTCCTGAAAAACAACCCCACACAAGTTCCAACATGACTGTGCACCAGAGCACCAACAAAGTGTACACATTCAATACTGGACACTCATTGTGTCTCACTCTAATCGGCTAATTGACTCCAAACTGGAGTGGAGCTGTGGAAAAAGCCTTTAAATGGTCTCTCAGTCTGGTTCAGTAGGCTACACAATCATGGGGAAGACTGACAGGTGTTCAGAAGATGATCGTTGACATCCTACACAGAAAAATGTGCACAAGCAACTGCAGCTTAATGATAACCGCAGCCCATTCAAGAATTTGGGAGT
>JAAGKR010005727.1:18897-48540 GCA_011419295.1 Clarias macrocephalus
CGATTCAATTCTTCTGGTAAGGCTTTCCCCAAGGTTTGGGAGTGTGTTTATGGGAAATTCTGACCATTCTACCAGAAGAGCATTTGTGAGGTCAGACACTGATGTTGGACGAGAAGGCCTCGCTCGCAGTCTCCCCTCTAATTCCTCCCGAAGGTGTCCTGTCGGGCTGAGGTCAGGTTTCTGTGCAGGAGTCAAGTTCTTCCACACCAGACTCGCTCATCCATGTCTTTATGCACCTTGCTTTGTGCACTGGTGCGCAGTCATGTCGGAATAGGAAAGGGCACATCCCCACACTGTTCCCACAAAGTTGGGAGCATGATATTGTTCAAAATGTCTTTTTACTGGAAGCAAGAGCCTGAGCCCAACTCCTGAAAAACAACCCCACACAAGTTCCAACATGACTGTGCACCAGAGCACCAACAAAGTGTACACATTCAATACTGGACACTCATTGTGTCTCACTCTAATCGGCTAATTGACTCCAAACTGGAGTGGAGCTGTGGAAAAAGCCTTTAAATGGTCTCTCAGTCTGGTTCAGTAGGCTACACAATCATGGGGAAGACTGACAGGTGTTCAGAAGATGATCGTTGACATCCTACACAGAAAAATGTGCACAAGCAACTGCAGCTTAATGATAACCGCAGCCCATTCAAGAATTTGGGAGTGGACTGCTGCTGGAGTCAGGGCTTTAAGAGCCACCACGCACCGACATATGTAGGACATCCAGCACTGTTGCATTCCTTATGTCAAGCCATTCTTGAACCAGAGACAATGTCGGAGGTGTCGTAAGTGGCCTGAAGACAGAAAAAGACTGGACTGTTGCTCAGTGGGCCAACGGTCACTTTTCAGATGAAAGTAAAGTGGTATGAGTGAACTTTAATGCGCTGGAGATGTTTTAAGACGAAACTTAATCTTTATCTGATCTACATTTTATTTCTTTGTATAATTATTATTATTGCTTTAACCTTTTAACTATTGCTACAAACTCTTTTTACATATATATAAAATTTTCTATATATACACATATATTAGTGACTTTATGATTGTTGCATGCATGTGTTTAGCTTTTAGTGGAGTAAAAAATATCAATACATACAGCATAAATAATTTGTTAAGGGCAGCGCTACATCTGACTGAGTCTTTCTTCTTCTTCTTACTCTCTCTTTTAAATGCAGCTGTTATTTGAAAAACACCAAGAGCCAAATCATCTAATTTTGGTGATTTACTTTGAGATACAGGTTTAGATGTGTGTTTATTTATTTATTTTTTAAAGCTACTACTGTTTCCATCCTGAAACTCTAAAGCGTAATGAGCTTTATTTCCAGCACGTGTGTGTGTGCACGCATGCGCACGTTTGTGTGTGTACCTGACTGGGCTGATAGTAATGGAGCCAGCGCTCTAAATGGCTGCTGTAGTATCCCGGCTGCAGGCAGCGGCGGTGCAGAGCGAGCAGTGCTGCAGGAGAGGAGGAACCTGCGGAGATCACCTGCTGGAACGTGTAGTTCAGAGCCACAGGATCCTGGTGAGCCCTTTGATGCTGCACAGGCGTAAGTGTTCGAAAGTGTCCCCCGAGGGGAAGAAAAAGACAGTTCGTGATTACAAAACAAAGACGGCGAGCGTCGATGGGGGAAAAAAAAAAAAAACGGCTCTGCGCGTAGATTTACACACTTAGACACACACACCTGGTACCAGGAGTACGCTCTATCAGCTGGGTTGATGAGGATGCTTATGATTTTGGCTCTTGGCAGCAGCGCTGCGGCTCTCTTCGGGACAGCCTCGGTGTCAAAGTAATTAGCGCTCTTCTCAAATAGAAAGTCTGTGCTCACATTAGACGGCACTGGGAAGAAGTCCATGTACCTGAAGCAGAAAAAAAAAGACATTCAAATTATTCCACAATCCAGCAGAGAAATCAGACTCGATATGTAAGAGAGAAATCATCTTTTACACATGACCGCTATCAGTCACAGAAAGTCAAATGTATAATATACAGTATTTTATGACTGAACCTTAATTAAATGCAACTACATCCACCATTCTCCTCCACACCTCACATATAACAGTTTACAAACTGTATGCTTATGACATAATGACGAAAGCAACTTATACTCTATAATGTGTTTTATATCTGATGACAAATATATGCTCAAATAATGATCTCAGTGTATTAATAAGCCAGCTGTACATTTTCCCAGGATGCTACCAAAATATCCAACAGATGTTCCGAATCTAAGAGAAACTAAAATACAGAAAGAGTGAAATGGTGGAATCGAGTCTGTCGTTACCAATCGATTCCACGCAGGTAGTTGGATCCACTAAAGAACTGCACCTCCTCAAAAGTGAGCGGGCTGAATGAACTGGCAGTGATGGCGGGGTGGAGGGACAGAAACGCGTGCAGAGCAGTTGACCCTGGTGAAGCGAACAGAGAGTTTATGAGAAGGAAAAGTTCATCAAGCACATGGTGCTAATCTGTCACAAGGCACAAGCACGTACGCTCACATGCTATAGGAAATCCGGTAACACCAATTAGTCTACTTCGCCTGTATTTGGACTGCGGGAGGAAACCAGAGGACCTGGAGGAACATCGCCAAGCACGGGAGAGCATGCACTCTCCACGGACAAAACCGGGAATCGTTTCCTCAGTGCTAACTAACCACGATACCATAGTGCTGCCCATGCATAACACTTTTACGCAAAAAATAATAACACATACATGTGGATTAGGTATTGTTTTAATAGGAATTACCTGTTTTTTGAGGCCCAATTACCAGAAACTTGGGAAGCCTATCACAGGTCTTCTCTTTTGACCAGATGTCTTTATGCCTTTTATCATGACAAGGATTCTGTTGGGCAAAAAAAAAAAAAAAAAATCTTAAATGACCCTTAACTCACCCAACAACTGACATGTCATTCAAATATTGTTTATTTAAAAAAAACACAGATACAAGGAATGACAGCTTCAGATATTTCCAAGATTAAGCAGTGAAGGTGTAATAGCACAAACCTGCCACAGGGGGTCTCTCTCATCAGGGAAGATGTGGAAGTATTTCTCAGCCAGGCTCACTGGGGGCAGCGTCTGTAAGCGCAGGCGCGTCCAGCACTGAACAAACTTTACCAGAGACTCAAAAGTGTAGAGGCCCAGGCGGTCATTACCATAGTTAGACAGGTGCGTCATGAAAATACTGACCTGAGAACAGGACAGGGAGGAGTGAAGTATATATCAGGCTTAACACCAGCGATCCAAACTAATTACAGTGTGTGAGAGAGAGACTGACCGGGTTGAGGAGAACAGTAAGGAACAGCTCTCCACCCCGGATGCTTTTGTCCAGTTCCTGAGGGCCTCCTGGGTAATCCTTATAGAAGATAGTGTGTGTGAAGAGCCCGCATGTCTGCCGTGGGAGAACCTGACGAAAACAAAACAAATTTAAGCCTCAATTGCTTCCAATAGAGTAGAACAATTCAGAATAGACATCGTCTCTGATATTTTGTTCATTTTTCTTATGTGATCTAAAACCATATTCATATTTTGTCTGAATTCTAACACCTCATGTTTTCGCTACCCTGAATGATATTTGCAAATAACAATGTCTTATGTGTGAAGGCAATTTTAGGGTTTATTACTATAGTAATAAAATAAATACTTGCTAGCTATAAAGTTATACATGTTGAACATAAGATTTATACATGTAGTGCTACAATAAACAGTATTACAGTAGGGCTGTATTTGCTGAGCAAAGATTAAAATACAAGCAATAATAAAAAAAATTATTATTAATTTATTTTTAAATATTTATTTTCTATTTATTGTTCTTTAATTGACAATACGTATTGCATTTGTGTATATATATATATATATATATATATATATATATATATATATATATATATATATATATATATATTTTTTTTTTTGTTTTGTTTCTATGTGTATTTCTTATTATTTTGTTGCTTTGTTGTTTTTTCCCTTTATCCAAGATGATCATGCATTAATTCTCTTCATCCTTGCACTTAAAGGAATATGACTGGGGTGGGACGGGAGGATGGCAGAGGGGCTACAAGAACGGTAAATAATAAGAGATAGCTCCGTACTGTAGGCTCCATAAAAACCTATCCTCCTGCATAAATATAAATAATACACACAAATAATTTACATAAAATGATTGTTTATTCATTTATGTATTTATTTACTTCTTGCATTAATTGTTTACTGAAGAAGGGTCAAATCCTGGGAAAATAAAAGATGATACATGATAAAAGTGTTCCTTGTTATGTATCATGTCCCTTGCGCGAAACCTTTATGCCGCTGTGAATGAAGCCCCTGCGGAAGCGGGCAGGTCTGAGGTGAGGGTACTCCTCTGTACTGGTCACTGAAATTCCCCACACACTCTTCCAGGCCTGGTACAGCTGGCTATGTATTGGGTATACACCCGAGTGGTGCGGGGCCACGGCATAGCCCATGTCAGTGGGGACGCCATGTTCCTACAAGCAGAAATGCACAGAAACAGCACAGAGACACAAATGTTGGGGTCAGAATGAAAGTTAACGAAAAGCTATCGTAGAGCAGTATGATAATACTAATAACTGTATTCTAACCATTATTCCACCTGTAGACCAATCTTTTCAATGTCACGTATATGTCGTGAGTTTGGGGAATGTCCTGTCGCTGTATGTGGTTGTTACTGACCTGAGCAAACTGCTTGTTGAGTCTCATCTGATCTGCAAGCACACTGACGTTATGAAAGAGGTGTGGCTGCATGTGGCTCCACATGTGAGGAAACCACCAGAACTCCTGCCTGTGTCTGAGCAAGGTGTTGTCACCTTCATCTTCCTCATCTGTACCTAAACAATACATTATAAATCCATGCATAAACAAATGAAAACACTCACTCATTGTCTATACCGCTTCATCTTGTATACAGGGTCACGGGGGCCTGGAGCCTATCCCAGGAGACTTGGGGCACGAGGTGGGGTACACGCATGCTACAGGCATTTCGGGTTCGCCAATTGGTCTAATCTGCATGTCTTTGGACTGTGGGAGGAAACCCACCAAGCGCAGGGAGAACATGCAAACCCCAAAGGAGGGAATCGAACCTGACATGGAATCGAACCCAGACCTTAGAGGTGCAAAGGCGACAGTGCTAACCACTAAGGCATAAATGTAAACATTTTTAAACATAATAAAATATGGATGAAAAATAAAAAAATCCTAATCTGCGAAATATTGTTGACCACCCCCCTGTTAACATTAATGTATGACATACCTGTGTGGAAAAACTTTCCAGAGAAGCCCAGATTGAATGTGAAATTGGGGACCAGAGCACGGAGTTTGGTCTGGGTGTGAAGCAGAGCCTTAAAAATAAATAAAAATAAATAAATAAATGCTGCTGTTGTTTTACACTAACAAAGTGAAGGTGACACTTGCTGAAGAAGAGCTGTTTTAGGATTTGGTACAACACTCACAACACAAAGAAAAAAATACAGTATATGAGATGGTGTACAAGGTAGATACAAAATACGATGCATTGAAGAAATCGTTGAATAAAGGTGATGTTTAGATGGATTATAATATTCGTATTATACAGTGCAATAGATTATTATTACATTTTGAGGAAGGAAAAAAGGAAAGAAGGAAATATAAAAATGAAGTATAATCCCTTGGCCACAACAGAATTCTGGATAAGGCTGAGAAAATCTCTGGTTGTATTAAAATAGCAGTTGGTCTCTAACATTTAATAGCTTCTTGTGAGCTTCTAGTTATACCAAGAAAACCCTGTGCACTAATAATCATCACTTAGAAGGCATTTGTCCAATTCATATTGATCACATTTATTGGTTAGATAATATATATTAATCATGATTTGATTGACCAGAAAAGAAGAAAACCACCCCTTCCTCCCAAAAAGCAGGGCCATTACTTATGACGCCTTAGACTACCAAGCCCAGTGGCACACATTTGAGAGTAGGGTGAGAATAGGGTCCAGTATTCTCACCTCCACATCAGCCACCTTCATGCGTGTCCCTTCTTTCCCAACAAAGATGTCATCAACATCTACAAGCAGGAATCTGTCCAGTGATAGGCTGAGCCTCCTGCCTGTCAAATAGCCAACCGCGTCCACAAACAGCAGCTTATGCAGCCAGAAGGACAGACTTGCACCAAAGAGCACACGCTGGATGCCGTCGTGAAGACCCAGGTCTTGTATTACCGTAGCTAACAGCATCCTCTGCAGAATGGAATGTGTTGGCACCTCAGCAGGCCTGGGGCTGGCCAGCAGTACAGGCTCGTAGGTGCTGTGGTTCGACAAGAACGTGGTCCAGTTCTCAGCAGGGAGCGGGCCGGGTTCTAGTTCGCTGGGGCGGGTGATGTAGAGCAGCGGAGCAGCCGGGTTGATCCGATAGTCCCACAGGGGAAGGTTGGAGCGCAGGAAAAGTGGGAATCCTTTGAGCTGGGCACTAGATGGAGAGTTTTCGTTGGCACGGTAGAAACCAATAATGCCCACGCCATAGTCTTGGCAGTATTTATCCAACAGCTGCCGGTTCCAGGAGTCCAGATTGACATACTTGAGCAGATTTTCATAGATGATTAAAGTGTATCGGCCTTTACCCCTCCAGGCCAACGCTGGCATGTCAGCTTTGCCTGGTGCAATTTCAGTGTGGTACCTAAAACGGCTAGACTCCAAGATGGCCACAATCTCCTGGCCCAGCTGAGAGTAAATGCTCTCTATGAAGAGCAGAACCACAGGCTCAATGCGTGTAGTGTCTAGCTTCCTTGATGCCTGCCACCGGTGACTCAGCTCAGAGGGCATGAACAGCGGAACTCGCTGGCTATCAGTGATGGCTGCCGCGGTCACACATTCCCCCAGTGGCAAAGGAGGAGCTTCCTTGATCTTAGGGCCACCACTAACATGGTAGGCCAGGTAGGCCATTGAAAGCAGGCAGAAAAGAATAAGAGCCAGAACCAGACGGTGGAGGCCCTGCTGGCGCACAGCACGAGTCAACTTCCTCACTCCAGCCATGGCTAGCAGGGCCAGGATTGCAGAGAAAGCACCCGAAGATCTTGAGGAAGAAGAACAACCAGAGTTGGCCTAAGACACAGCCATTGTGTCTAGGTGACCATGGCACTCATAGCTAGCGACAGGCACGCCGCTTCTCCTCCCTTCTTCTCTGGAAATTGAAAACAAGTTTATGGAAATGCCCCAGGCTCCAGATGTTGACGGATCACTCCATGGGACACATGTTTCTTTTTCATCTATGTTCCTTTGATGGGTCATCCGCCTGTTTGAACAATAGATGCATTGATGCTGCTAAGGATGCACAGCACTTGCCTGGTAACAGAAAGAAAAAAGGGAAAGACAGAGGGAGAGGAAATGAGAATATGTAGAACAAGAAGAAAAGAGAGGTGAATACAAATTGCCCATTATCACAGAATACATTTAGAAAATGTAATAACATACTAGTCTAAAATAAGACATAATAAAAAATGTACACACCCACATCTTGTAATAATAGTCTCAGTCTGTATACTCTGTCTGAGAAACTGCCACGGCTGAAATTATAATGAGGGTTTTTTTTTCTTTCTTAAGAATTAATTTTTTTTTAAGTCTCACTGGTTAGATAAAGCCTCTTCCCCACCCCACAGCTCGTTCCTGAGTTATTGGTCATGCTGCCTTGCTTCAGCATGCTTGAAGATTAAATGTTTCATTTAACATGCAGATACCCTACAGACGTGCAGAGATGGAGACCGTTCCCACTTTTCAAAGAGAATGAAGCCAGTTCTAGGATATATACATTGAGAAATGTGTTCCATTCAGCAACCTAAAGGGGTAATGAGTAAGCCTGTCTGCGGAAGCTCTAAATGCTAGCACCATATACCTGAGGGGTTTCAATTCATGAAAGGATTCCAATTAGACTTCCTCAGAAAGACAGAACCATTAATTATAAAAGAAATTAAATAATAAAATAAAAACTCATGCAACTAACTACAAATATAAGTTTGACAATTTTGAATATTTATTCAATGCCACTTCAAATAAAATTCAAGGCAGGCACTGAGGCTGAGTATGAGCGATGATTACCTACAATCCCACAGCACGAGAGAGAGAAGAACCATTGGCTCAGTTGTGATCACGTGATGCTTGGCAGACAACATGCTTGTGTAATACTTGTATATCAAAGGCTTGCTCGTTTATCAAGTTAAAATGTATTTATAAAAAATTTGCTTCAGAGTTGTGTGATCCCCAATGAAAGTTTCATTTTTATGTCTCAGTTTTATGCTAACCTCAGCCAACATGTCCATATGATTTCCATATGTATAAAATTATACACACAGTATATATACTGCCCATGCCCATGTAAAATACACAGCATGCAGAGCAACTTCAGTGCCAGTCTCAGGCTTGTAGAGAGATAGCTGGGTTGTGTTAGGAAGAGCATCTGGTGTAAAACCTGTCATTTGAAAACTGAATGATCTAATATGGCGACCCCAAGAAAGGGAAAAAATTGCACATTTAAATACAGAATATTTTAATCCTCATCATTTGATAAATTATCTACACCGCTTCATTTTAGTTCTGTTTCTCCCTAGAAAGCTGACTAAAAGCTGATAAATATAGTAACCTCAGTAGGTAGTTTGAGATGAGTTTCCGTCTCCAAACCTTCACGGTGCTAAAAGCCTGCCTGAGTCTTTCTCCTGAGAACATGGCAACACACCAAGGCAACTCTGACCCTACAGACGGAAATGAGAGTGGACCATCTGCTGCGTTTTCCACTGGATTACACACATGGACACAAACACGATGACTCTGCCTGTTAATGCTGTGTGTAGTTCTAAAAAAAAAAAAAAAACTTAATTCCTGATTATCCCTTAATGATCATCCCCCGTACAGGCGATCAGAAGTGATGCAGAAGAATGCTCAAGTTGTACAGGATCTTTAGCATGCAATGTGTGTGTTAACACAACAGGGAGAGTGATTCAGTGAGATGTACTCGGCAACCTTTAAACACAGTTGAGAAATCAGATTCCTTGAGAAAGAAGAAAATATCTCTAGATGGGAGTTACTTCAAGGTCTTGTATGAAGAGAATCCCAACTGTAAGACTTGAATATGGCGCAAGTCTGAAGTATTAAGCACAACTCTCTTTAATAAGACATTTCCAAGAACCGGTCTGGTTAAGCCATAGCATGACAAATTGAGGTGATAAAAAAATGAGCTGGCTCAGCGCATGTACATGGCACCATTTAAACAGATTAGCTTCAGCTGCCAAAAAGTAACTGCGCTGTAGACTTCGCCTGGCTAAACACACTCAGATAGACTCGGTTCCTATCCTCCCTATTCTCAGGAGCAATGTGTGATGACTCAGAGCAACTCTGTCATGGTGGGCATAACAGAAACAACTGGCCCCTTCAGCACAAGTGTAATGCTGGTTGTAGCCACACAGTGGCACAAGGGTCCTAGAATGCCGCTCCACTGAGTTACAGCACAATCAGTTCGGCCTGGGGAGATGCAACAGTCGGTATAGGAGAATACCTCCAGAAATATTATCCTAAAATAAAGCAAGACAGCACTCAAATTTCCAATTCAGAGTTCCCCCTGGCTACGACGTAAAGTGTCTTTTTTCTTGTGCGCCATTCCTGTGTATCTGTTCCATTCTCTCAGACAGAAACAGGCAGACACACAGGGCTCTGTTACTGGCCCACGGGGAAAGGTCTGTATGAGTGCTAGATGCCATCATCACTCTGAAATGTCTTCTCTGCTTTAGAGATGGAGAGGAGGTGTGAGATGCCCTCTGGTGCAAACAGCATATCCAGGTAATGTGAGGACAGCAAACTGTATAGCTATCAGACAGCCAGGATATCTGGTTTACACACTACACTGCTAGTTCCTGATACACTGCCATTTATAAGGCCATGAGGCTGACCTTTAGCGACACATTCTTCTACTAACCTTTAGATACTACATATTTCTGGCTAAATTTCTCACATTTTAAGCAAATTATTTTCCCATAAGATTGTTTTTGCTATGGTATGTAATATAGTTTACTATCCATCCATCCAGGAACCTCTGTAGTCCAATTAGGTTACCATGGAAGCCAATGGTGGTCACCGTTGTATTTATTTCCATTTTACAACAGTGGTAGGACCTCCGTTCTCCGTTCATTTGGGAATGCTGATTAGCCTAACCTGGATGTCTTTGGACTGTGGGAGGAAACCCACCAAGTTTGGGGAGAACATGCTCCAAACAAACTCCATTCACACATACCCAAAGGCCAGAATCGAACATGGACACTAGAGGTGCAAGGCGCTATCCACTAAGCCACTTTCTCGCCAATAGTTTACTATGGCCAACTATAATACATAATAGACCATAGTATTACTGTGGTACTTCAGACATTACCACTACCAGACATTAGGCACTATAGGACATTATAGAGTAATAGAATAGGAACTATTGCATTTGGTATGTACCACCGTACTTTGATGAACACCATGATGAGTATTATGGCAATTCAGTGAGTAGTGTGTGAGTACTTTGGTGTGCACCATAATACTTTGGTAAATTCCATGGTTCGTATTGGGTAACACAGTAGCTAGGAAAGATCAGAAGATATTTAATATGGTACATGGTTTCAACATGCACTATGGTATTTAATTAATGTTATATACATACAATGGTACTATAGTATATACATATTGCCCTGGTACATATTCCATAGTACCACGCTACAATAGATGGTAGATCCATGTACCGTACTACAGTACAAATTATTTACCATGGTAGTGTCATATACCATGGTGTGACACATATACTTTATAAGCAAATGAGTACCACTGTACTGTCAAAAATAACATGTTACTATAAGCCATTGTACAGGTATCATTGAACCTACTGTATGGTACCTACTACATAGTAAAACTTATTATGGGTTATTACGTTTTCATCACATGCTGTTATAAATATTCCAAAGAGGAAAAAAAGACCAAAAAAAAAAAAGTATAATATTTGGATTCTATTTTTTCCCCATCAGATAATTTTTGCCCTAACTTTTACACATGACTGCAAGCTTAGCGTTGTACACAGTGTTGATGTGAGAAGATCAAACCTGTCACTGTCTGGTCAAACTTTGCATATTTCTGGAGTGTTTTTAATGGTCAGAGAATGACTGTGTAAAAATCCAAGAATCACAGTGTTTCTCTTTTACAATCTGTTTTCCTGTCAGCGCAGTGGTGAACACACTTGTACATCTACTAAGGCTACAAGATTTATCAGTAATAAACGTGCTAGAACATGACAGCGCGTCTGCTCAAGCACACGGCGTGGATTCCTGAACGTCTGGCGTTAAGCAGCGCTCGCGGTTAGTATCTGCTGGTTTGGTTGGGCATGAAGTTCACTACTGACCTGGATGTACAGTATGTATCTGGCTGAAAGACTCCAGAAAGGGTGTTGGGCCACCATCGTGTACAGTATTAACACAAGTTTTCCAGCAAAATTTTGGGGCTTTAAACCTACCCTCTCTGTAACTCATAAACCTTTGGACAGCAGGATTTGACATGTCCATTAGGTCAACTGAAGTAGAGCAAAATGTTTGTACAATAGCAGCCTGGGTTTACACACACAGGGGCCCTTTTAAAGGCTGTGAAATATGTTTGGTGGAAGCAGGACAGTGTTTTATCACGGCCCGGACCCGAAAAATAAATGAAGGGGAAAGATCTTTGAGAATTCATGACCTTAGGTTGTTTTGATTAGAGACATAATTTTAGTTATCCCTATGTTATCATTCAATACGTTATTGACTATTTTGCTTTTTGTAATATTAAAAATAGATGTTCTATTCCCAACACAGAATACTAACTAGGTTCCATTATCTAGAGTCACCAATTATTTTACTAAATTATTCAGATTTGAATAACACAACATTAAGTCAAGCCATTTTTAATTGCTACTTTTCTGTAGTTACTTATTCATTTAATCTCTAATGATTATAAACATCTAATCAATCAGCTTGTTATCAGGTAGTTTACTTTCTTATAGTAGCATCCAGAAATTCTTGCCTGTGCAATGACTTGAAATTGCTTCGTTGGATGTGATTGGAGTGTCTGTGTCTGTGTTTACCCCGATTTTCTCCCTAATTTAGTCGTCTCCAATTCCTCCCCGTCACTAGGGGGCTCCCACATTAAGGCTACTGCTACCACTCAGCCGGGAGGTCCGAAGACTATCACGTGTTTCCTCCGAACCATGTGACTGCAGCCAGCCGCATCTTTTTGAACCGCTCACTCACGCACTGTTGGGGACGGAGTAACACATTCGGAGGACGGCGCTATCCGCTTCTTCCGCTTGCGTGAGCTCACAGACGCCCCTGATTGGCTGTAGAGCCGTGAATAATGTGGGAGCACTAAGTACCTCTCATCTCTCCCCTCTGAGAGAGCTCGGCCAATCAGCCGGCTGCGAGAGGTTACAGCACCACCCGGGAATCGAACTGGCGATCTCTGGATGATAGGGCGAGCACTGTTAATATATTTTGTGTCTAAAACCAGGACTAATTTTGGACTTCCACCAAAATCACCAAGTCTACCTTTTAAAACCATACACAGTAGTTAACATAAAACCTTACCAACTGTCACTATGTAGTTTTCCAAAACAATCAGATCCATCCATTTCAAGATCTGGTTGGACCTTGGATCCAGTTCTTAAGAACATTATTTTTTCGAGAAGTCCCAATGATTCAGCAAAGAGAGAGAGAGATCCCTTGTTTAGGAGGATCACTGGACTCTCCAGGTCTAACCCAGTCTGTAATACTATCTTTAAGCGCCTGATGTTGATCACACCTTAACTGTGTTTAACTGGACAAAAAAAAAAAAAAAACTTCACATCTGGGTTTTGGGACTTTTGGGACTTTTTTTTTTTTATCTCATTGCTTTTGAACTATAAGTGTAAATTAAACAGAGTTTTACAAACTGGAGATGTCCAAACTTTTAATGGCCCGTACCTCAGAACTTCTCTTTACCCCAACACAAGCTTATAATACAGAAGTCAGAAGATGTCATCCACACAAGACAGAGGTTTATTGCTGCCTTTTTATCTTCTGAGAAGCAAAGCTGCTCGCAGATAATCTCTCTCATTAAGCAAGAATAAATATTTAACAATGAAGGATTTGGTTTAAATAGCACTTCATTAGCCCGGAGATCAGTCTCTGAGCGGTGCCTATGAAAAGACAGCCAGGGGTACAAAAGAGGGAAGGAAAGGGATGAAAGGACAGTGAGAGTGAGTATTTAGTGTGAAAGAGTACAATGTGTACACAAGAACGAGAGAGGGGGGGGGGAGGTGTTGTTCGGTAGCCTATTTAAGAGTGAATTTAAGAGGGTGAGTTGGGGGGTGTAGTGGAGGAAGCAAGTCAGGGAGTGGGTGAATTTAACCCAGAGAGTGCAGGTTTCTGTCACTTCCAGGCAGGATGTGTTGCCATAATCTGACTCTTAACATCAAAACATGTCCATTTTCCTGGAGAAGAATGACTCTTAGTGCACCTCAGGCCAAAGCTTTTGTTCACTGGAGCCTACAGCTGCGGCTAACCTTGCACACACAATCTTTTTGTCTCAGACTCAATAAGAAGAATTCAAAAGAGATATTTTTAAAACTGCTTAATTGGAATACTGACCAGAAGGTCGCAGGTTCGAATCCCAGCGCCAACCAAACTGCAACTGTTGGGCCCTTAAGCAAAGAACTTACCATAAAGTAGTATTACATGGAGGTAAATGTAAAATGATACTTGCCACACTTCTAGTGACATCATCCAGCCATTCTGAGCAACGTGTGTGTGTCTTTGTTCACACCAAATACGTATGACAGCAGCAACAAAACAACATGTGACTTAAATGGTGTATCAGTATTGGAGTTGACCACACCAACGAAAACACAATTTGACTAGACTACAGTATATTTCACAAGGCGGCACAGTGGCTGAGTGGTTAACAAGGTCGCCTTGCGCCTTCAGGGTCCGGGTTCAATTCCCATCTGAGTGGAGTTTGCATGTTCTCCCTAAACTTGGTGGGTTTCCTCTGGGTATTCCGGTTTCCTCCCACAGTCCAAAGACATGCAGATTAGATTATTGGCTTTCCCCAAATTGTGTGTGTGTGTGTGTGTGTGCGTGTGCGCGTGTGTGTGCCATGCGACTGACTGGCACCCCATCCAGGGTGTACCCCGCCTCGTGCCCTAAATCTCCTAGAATAACCACCAGGACCCCCATGACCCTGTATACAGGATAAAGCGGTTTAGACAATGAATGAGTGAGTGAATTAGTGAGAGTATATTACACAATGAAAGAGAAACATGTACTGTATTATAAATTCGTAATAATGAAAAAGTGTCTTGTTCTGCCAGCTTGTTCACAGGCAAACCTCAGGCCAAGGTCATGGAACACTTCGGGCTGTATTTGTGGTGTTACGCAGTTCAAACATGTGTCTTCATTCCCACTCAACGAACCATTACAGCTATCAGTCAAAGTGAAATGGCCAGCAAAGAGACACCCTAGACTCTTGTCAGGTCCAGTTTGGAAAACACTCTCTCACACACGCATGCACACCCACAAACAGTTATTAAGAGCTGTCACTACCCATTAACCACACATACTGTGAAACAAGATAGGCTCACTTTTTCTCCATTCCCTTTTTTTCCCCCCTCATTCTCTTTTCGTAATCATGAAAATAATTGAAACACAATTTAGAAACATTTACACAAATGCAGGCTGTCAGTCCACAGCGTACAGGACCAAAAAATCTAACAAAAAGAAGTCTTTCTTTCTTTCTTTCTTTCTTTCTTTCTCAGACATGGGTTCATTGGGGGAAGATGGGTTTGGGATCAATGTGGCCTCAATCAATCATAATGCATGTGGGACTCTGTAAAAAACCCACCCATCAATCAAGTGCCCTTTCCATGTAGGGTTTTTAAAATGATTTCAAGGACTTGGGTGACAAAGTGTCATAGATACTGAGATTGAAAGACTGACAGAAGTATAAACACAGGGGGACTTGAGACTGATAGAGAAAGACAATTACTGCACTGACAAGCCATAACATCAACAACCATCACCGAGTGAACTGAACAACATTGATCACCAATTATTTACCAATAAACTGGTGACAGTATGGCCACCATGGGTTGGCCTGTCCAGTCTGATCCCACTGAAAAACCAATGAAGTACAAACTGTTGGATAAACTTGATGATCGCCATGATGGAAAGATATCAGAAATATCCTGCACCAAAGCCTGCAGTGTTTGGAACGAATCAGGCAAAGAGTTCAAGGTTGTTGATCTGGTCTCCAAGATCCCCAGTTCCCAGACAAACCAGTCTGATCCATGGAGGCCCCACACAGCAGCCCACTGCATCCAAAGGATCCGCTGACACCAGACACCACAGCATCTCCAGATGACTTGTTGCGTCTCAGGCCCAGAAGGCCATGACTCCACAAGACCTCTGTAGTAATGCCCCAAAGGGACGGAGCTTGGAGCTGGAGTAGAACTTACACAATATGGGGTTTAATGAAGTAAAAGTTATTATTTTTGTTAAATAAATAATGGCGCATGTGGCTTAGAGGTTATATCGCCTTGCACCTCCAGGTTCAGGGTTCGATTCCCACCTCGGGTCTGTGTGCATGGAGTTTGCATGTTCTCCCCATATCCGATAGGTTTCCTCCAGTTTTCCTCCCACAGGAATCGTCGTTCCCAAATTGCCCGTAGTGTGTGAATGATGTGTGTGTGAGTGTGTGTGTGTGTGTGTGTGTGAGTGTGTGTGTGTGAGTGTATGTGCTCTACAATGGATTGGCATCATGTCCAATGATGTCTCCCTGTACAGGATAAGCGGCATAGAAGATGAATGAATGGAAAGATAATGACAGTGAAATCTGTTGTTACATGTTGTTGTTCGTCTGAGGTTGTACCTGATCAGATGATTTTTATTATGTTTGTACACAAAAACAGATATAATTCAAAAAGGGGAAGAACTTTGACACGTGACCGTACAGTATGTATTGAGTTTTGTGCTTGCATTAATGCTTCAGGCTTTAAAATATCCCAAGAGCAGAGTCAATATTTCATGATGATTTGTAGTGTTAATTCCTAATCAAATATAAAAATATGTAAATACTGGAATAAACAACATGAGCAATAGTTTAGATTCTAATAGTAAGATAAAAGAGAAGAAAGAGAAGGAGGAAAACGTGAAAAAAAAGGGGTACGTGGGGAAGAAAAAAAAGCCTTTGGCTTTAGAAGGCTGACTGAAATTCAGGGTGTCTTTGTGTTTCTGAATGTCACATACTCGACTTTATATCTCCTGACAATAGGGAGGAATGGAGGCCAGTGCTGTGGTGCACCCTGGGTAATTGTTTATGCTCTAACACTATGAGTTCTGCACAGCCTGGGACCCAGAAATGAAAAGAGGAGCCGTCGGCGGTGATGAAAACTCCAAGAAATGAAGGAATCCGAACGGGAAATCCACTCCGGAATTGCATAGAATTAAAACTCGCCAAAAAACAAAGATACACAGGGAGCGGATGTGCAACATCAATCACAGGCAAGTGGGGCGTTATCCCAGCTGCGACCATCACATACATGTACAGTACGTATAAGGATTCCACATACAGTACAGTACAGTACAGCCATTTCTACATGATTATGTGCTTGTGTTAGTCCTGGAGTTTCACAGGCAATAATGTTTTAGAGAGTTTTAAAAAGCTCGATGATGCCACAGCAAGCATTTTAACAAGCCTGCCCCGGAAAAAAATACAAAGTCAAGCGTTGCAATTTTTTTTATAATGTTAACAGAGATGAACACAGCCATAAAACATTCAGTGTATAATATCCTTCGAGCCGCGCGCTCTCAGAGTCCCTTAACCGCATGTGAAAGCTGGGAGCTGCACGTCTAGCAGGGAAAATGATACTCTTACATTCCATTCAAATTCAAATTCCATCTGTGAGGAAACTCGGAGTAACAGCACACTGCAGCTTCTGGATGTGAAGAAAAGGAGACATATAAAAAGTAATGAAGACAGAAAGAAAAGGAGAGAGAGAGAGAGAGAGAGAGAGAGAGAGAGAGAGAGAGAGAGAGAGAGAGAGGAGCTCGACCTCGAGTGCTTATATGGACTTTTAATAGAATCATTTTCAAAACTACACCTGAAAGCATCATCCGTCTGTTAGTGCCGCTGCCGAGTGAGATCGATGCCAGAGTTACAAAAAGTGCACTTCATGACAGTTTGATTACAGAAAATGATTTGGCCATAAGCGATTGTTCTCTCCTCTTCATTCTCTCCGAATTCGAAATCTCTGCTTCATTCAAAAAAAAAAAAATATATATATATATATATATATATATATATATATATATATATATATAATTTAGACTTGCAAACATTAAACATTCAACAGTCACGTAAATGTTACTTATGGTTCTTTGACAAATCTAAACGAATTAATAGAGTACTTATATATAAGTCAAGTCAAGTCAAGTCAAGTAGGCTTTTATTGTCGTTCCAACCATATACAGTTAGTACACAGTGAAACGAAACAACGTTCCTCCAGGACCAGGGTGCTACATACATGCAACAACATAAATTTACAACTTACATTTTTACATTTTTAAGTTACTCTAAAAGAAGAAAACAAAGAGGTACATGACAGACACATGCTCTCAATAGTTCCTCTATAGAAGGTGGTGAGGATCGGTGGTGTTAAGGACAAACAAGCTCAGCTTCCCAATAAGGTGTTGGGGGATGATTGTGTTGAATGCTAAACTGAAGTCTATGTACAGCATTCTGACGTAAGTGTCTTTCTTGTCAAGATGTGACAGTGCCAGGTGGAGTGTGGTGGAGATGGCGTCATCTGTTGAACGGTTTGGACGATACGCAAACTGCAGGGGGTCTAGTGAGGGGGGCAGCAGGGTCTTGCTGTGTCTCATGACGAGCCGCTCGAAGCACTTCATGATGATGGGTGTGAGTGCAACAGGGCGGCAGTCACTGAGACAGGACACAGAAGACTTCTTCGGCACGGGGACGATGGTGGTAGATTTAAAGCATGTGGGAACGACGGCGCTGAGCACTCTGCCTGTGATGTTGTCTGGTCCAGAAGCTTTACGTGGGTTGACTCTGCGTAGAGTTTTCCTCACAACAGCCGTGGTGAGACACCTCTAGAAAATCAAGTAGAATTTAAGCTGACTCTAGGTAATCTGCGCATACGCAAAAAAGAAGCTCACTTGCGAGGATCACCTTCTCAAAAGTGCTTCTCCATTTTCTTCGACAGGTAAGTAATAGTTGAAAATGCATAATATCTTGGAGTGTATTTGGTAATTGTGTAATTGAGTTGTCATCACTTAATTCTGTATATTTTCTGCACATTTGGAAACTCGAGTTGGTGATCTTTAGTCTCCGCCATCCAACTTGAATGCAATACGTTAAGGAAAACTACTTTTTATGATTTTTTTAAATGAGAATGTCGTGCCCTCACAACTATTCGCCCCATATCCTGATGCAATGCAGACAGACTGAACCAGTGACTCAGTTGATATATATATATATATATATATATATATATATATATATATATATATATATATATATATAGATTTCCTTTTGAGAGAAAGGGGTGGAGAAAGGTCCAGACTACGACAGTGCTGAATGTTAAAGAGCAGTGGGGAAAAGCATGAACCAGGCCCATTATACATGTGTGGATTGGGATCTCCGGCCATTGTTTGCGACTCTATGAGAATTCAAATCACACTTTCTTTTTTTTTTTTTTTGAAGGTCAGAGCTTTATGAGATCCTCTGAAAATAGGTTTATAATTAATATGCAGGATATACACGCTGAGCGAAATTCTGTTCAAATGACCCTTTAGTTAAACAGTCCGTCAGGAAGCACAAGTTACCCGCTCAAATCCATTCAGTTAATATAAAAGTACTGTGTTAATACTATTTTTAGCTCTTAGTGGACAGCAGGTCCAGACAGTACTGTTACTCTGCTACCTTATCGTTTCAGGGTGAACGGCTTAGTCCTGATTCTGGATTACTGTCTGTGTGGCTTTTCTTCACATGCCTTCCCTGGGAACATTTGCATTTGCTCTAGGTTCTCCTCCCATCTCCCAAAACATACTGTGCCTCTAGATGTCCATGCTCCAAACTACAAAGACTTTAACCAGATTTAATGGTTATATTACTAGTGATACTTATGAATCTGTGATGTGATTGACATGGATTTATTTGACCAAATTTCTGTTTTGTTCTCATGGTGTGTGTTTTTGCAATATCACTGCTTCATTATTTGGACATTTGGGTACATTATGAAATGATCATGTTTTCATAAAGACGTTGTCAACTGTTAACCATTAGATGAGTTGTAATTCTACGGTTCTACAGTATATGTCCAATTTGTAATCTTAAGATATTGGCCCATAGGGATGGGAATCAACAGGGAGGACTCAATACGATGTTATTACGATACCCAGATGCCAAATTGATCTGCATTGCAATTCTACAAATATCGCAAATCTATATATGCCAGTTAAACAGTATTGTTATTTTATTTTGTTACTACTCAGATTTTCTGGCAATTTGTGAACACTTTAGAGCACAACACCTATAGGACTACAGAGGAAACGCAACATTTTACCATCTCAAATACAAACATTCATACATCCATTCATCTTCTATACCAGTGATCCTGTATATGGGGTTGCAATGGGACTAGAGCCTATCCAGGAGACTTCGGGCACGAGGCAGGACGCCCCAGTCATGAGGCAAACTCACATACACTCTACGGATAATTTAGGAACGCCAACAGGATGCCAATCCATTGCAGCGCAAACACACACACACACACACACACACACACACACACACACACACACACACACACACACACACACACACACACACAAAAGCAATTTGGGAACGCCAATTAATCTAATCTGCAGGTCTTTGAACTGTGGAAGGAAGCCGGCATACCTGGAGATGCAAAATCCATGCACACACAGACTTGAGGCAGGAATCGAACCCTTGACCCTGGAGGTGCGAGGCCACAGTTCTACGCCACCGTGCCTCCAAATTCAAACATATAAATGAATTTTTTTTGTGTGGAGATAACTAAATTGCCACACAAAAGAATCATGATGAACATTAAACTTCATGAATCATGAACATTATTTATCATAATTTTTTTTTCTATAAGTACATTGATAGGCGACCAAATAAATAAATAAACAAATAAATAAATAAATGGCAAGAGCGAGATGTCATGCTGACTTTGAGAGAGGGCTCATTATTGGTGCAGGGCGGCAGAAGCTTCTGTCAGAAGACAGAACAACAGTTGGGAACATTTAGATCGATAGGATAGACATTGGTAAACAGGGTTGGAAATTGTGGTCGAAAGTGCATGCCTTTGTGCAATACGCAAGAAAAAAGCAGACGGGCAACTGAACCTGCCAGTACAGGATGTGATCATTCTATTAGCAAGAACAGTGTGGGCACAACTGTGGAAATGGGAGAAGAGAAAAAAAAAAAAAAGTCATTTTGTCAGATGAGTCATCTTTCACCGTACTTTTGACAAGTGGGTGAGTGGCACAGGCATGAGTGCTTGACTCCTACGGTGAGGGGGTCTGGTGGCTCTATTATTCTGTGGAGGGCATGCATTTTTGCTGCCATGATTTGGGTCCGTATATCCTCTTAAGACCAAATCACTGAATGCGGACGAATCACTGAGCGCTGTTTGAAGAATGAGGCCAAGACCTCATTTATTTCCATATTAAAGTGTTTCAAGCCGCACTACATTTAACGTCACATGCACATGAGTAAAACATAAACTCAATAGAAATTCATTAAAATCTCAAAACCACACTTTCTATATTCAGTATTTTTTTGTTTATGTTCAAATGCCCTTTAATTTCGCACCAGGTCATACAGGATGTTTCAGACACACTTTTAGAAAGTTGACCGTGTGAATGTGATGGAAATGGAAGCGACAATTGAGTTCATCAATATGGTGAACTAGCCATAATGAAATCTCAATTAAAGCCTGAATAGCTACTGTGCGGCGACTAAAGACCCCCCCACTGTGAATGAATAAGTCTAGAGGGAGGAATTGTCAATTAAAAGGCCAGTGCTTGGTGAGCTTTGCTCCCTGTGCTGCTGTCAGGGTCTGCTGAGAGCCGACACAATGTGTCCTCAAGGCATTTTCTTTTCTTTTTCTTTTTTCTATCAAACCATGTGTCATGAACAAAGGCTGACGGTCCACGCGAAAGACTTTTTAAAAAGTGATCTGTTCCAATGTGAGAAGGCTTGTGCCACAAAGATTAAAGCAAGATACTGGCAGTTTGATCACATTATAATACTTAGCCATCTTAATAAAGGAGCAGGAGAATTTTAATTTATAGTGGATTGTGTGGCATTGACGGTATTGGTCATTTATTCTTATTCAGGGAGGACTTGTTCACCAAATATGTTTAAGGTCCAGAAGTCTGGTTTAATCTACTGTACCTCCGATCTACTCTCACTCGCTCATCATGTATACCACTTTATCCTGTATTCAGGGTCACAGGGTTGGTCTGGATCCTATCGCAAGGGACGTAGGGCATAAGGCGGGGTCCACCCTGGACAGGGTGTCAATCCATCACAGGGCACACATACTGTACATAGACACACTCGCACACTCATTCACACACTACGGGCAATTTGGGAGCACCGATTAGCCTAATCTGCATGTCTTTGGACTGTGGGAGGAAACCGGAGTACCCGGAGGAAACCCACCAAGCACGGACATGCAAACTCCATGCACACAGAGATGGGAATCGAACCCGGACGCTGAAGGTGCAAGTCGACAGTGCTAACCGCTACACCACCGTCCCGCCCCCTATCTACTCTATATCACAATAAAAATATTTAAAAAAATCACTCAGCAGTCCTACAGTCTGCCAAAGTGCCACCTAAAATAAGTACCAGTAAAATAAGACATGCTGGCTGCAGGACCCCATATAATGGGAGACAAGTCATCACCGTCAAAGTGAAAGGAGAAGAACAGAATCACAATACTTTCACGCCTGTTCTAGTGGAAATGTTGGTTGTGCTGCATTGTGCAGATCTCACATTCAGAGTCAGCACAACAATTATTAAACAATTCATGCCAAATTCTCTACAGCAACATTAGACCAATAATGTAAGAGGATGCCTTGCAAACTCCTGCAAGAAGTGAGAATCTTTATCTTTCTTTTGCATTATTGCGAGAGCTGCATGACAATGACTAAAATCACATGTTTACTATTATTCAGTGCTATAAGCAGTTTTAATCAACAAGAATAACTTCACACACATGGTTAAGTCGCCATCAGGATTCAAATCTACGGACTGCAGGGTGCACACTTTGAAGATAGAGTTGAAGATATAACTTGGCAGTTCACCACGCACACACACACACACACACACACACACACACACACACACACACACACACACACACACACACACAAATTTATACCTTGGGGAAAATTTACAGTAGCCATGTTTTTGGGAGGCAGGGGGAAAGTTTAAAGCCAGGGAAAACAGTTCCCAGTAAGTACATTTTGGATTTATAAAGGTAAATCTTTCATGCCCATAAAGTAATATTAGAAGATGCTTGAAACCATTCCCGCGGCTCAAGTCTCTAGGAACTTTTGCAAACTCTCCCACTGCCTCCACTTTATCTCCCGTCACTGATTCCTGTCTGCAGAGAATTTGTTAACAGTGCACACACTGTGCAAAAGGCCAAACAGTCCTGCCCTCCTATTTCACTCCGCGTACACTTGAGTAATGAACCCTGCTGAGACTGGAGGGACATGTTCACAGAGTACAGCTCACTGCCCACTTCTGCAGAAGGCGTATAAACCGGCCGACTTCCACTCGCAGGGCAATAATTATAGAGTCTAGTGTTTTATTCGGTTACTACAACATCTGAAAGAAATTCCTATCGATGCAGAAGTTAAAAGATGTTCACAATCATTCCGTAGTCTAGATCAATTGTCCACTAGTCCTGTTCCATGCACGATTTACTCACCTTAAAGCTGGTGTGACATTAAGGTCAGTATTAAACTTTCCCTTTTAAATTCGAACGGTGCAAATTGAACTAGAGTGAAATGGAGGATGGGAATCACATAAGCGAGGATTGATGCTAACACATTACTGGCATCACAGGAACAGCTTAAGTCTGTCTCCATGACAACACTGAGAAGGGTGCTCCAGGAGGTTCTCCATCTTTTTTTTTTTTTTTAAATCAGACATTTAATGTTCCTAAGAAAGAGATGCATACAAAATCAATCTGATGTGTTCCGAATGCCTTCCTTCTCCTTGTTCACATCTTGAGGTACCGAAGTCAATTATTAATGTAGCTTGTGCTAATGGCCACCATTACCTACAGACACGATGGATATCATCACACCCAAACAGCAGAATTTAATGAGGAAGGTAACTGATGAGAAATCACTCACATGCGAGTGATAATGATTCTCATGCATTAAATTGTGTACATGCATCAAACCTTTTTTCTTTTTCGGAAAAATGTTTAGCTGCGGAATCACACCAGCACTTTTTTGCACATCTGCCAAGGTGTGAACTTTTTTTCCCTCCTTCTTACACTTTATTCTGAACATCTGTCTTGAAACAGAATGTGCCTAAAATTCTCTTTGCGCTCTCTCTGTGCAGGTCAATGGAGAGATGGAGGAAACAGGAACAGCACTGTATAATACCCTCTCACTCACACAATTAGCCAATCAACCACAAAATCGTGAAAGGTCAGGATCTATTGTTAATGTTCAAACATTAGACTGGACAAAAACGTCCAAATAGTGAATTTGACCATGGCAAGGCTGGTGAGGCCAGGTGATGGAATATTTCAGAAAGCGCTACTACTGAGTGTTTACAGAAAATGCAAAAAAAAAAAAAAAACAATCCGCTGAGTGGCACTTGAGGTAGATGGACCGCAACAGCAAAATCACACATCCGGTTCCACTCCTGCCAGCCAAGAACAGGAATCTGAGTCTATAGTGGGCACAGGCTCATGCACACTGGCAGGTTTGAACAGATTGAAACCATTGCTTGGTCTGATGAATCATGATTTCTGTTGTGGCATACAGATGGTAGGGTCAGAATTTGACGTCAACAGCTTTAATCCATGGACACAACCTGCCTTGTGTCAACAGTTCCGGCTACTGCTGGTAGTGTAATGGTGTGGAATTTTTCTTTGCCACACATTGGTCCTCTGTGTATCACCCAAACATTGTTGAATTCCAATGCCCACAATTTGCCCACATTTTGTACCCACGCTTATGTAAAGAAATCATCCCGACACGAAGCAGAATGTAAAAGGAATGTGTCCACCACAAGTTTAATTGATGCCGACAACAAACTGTTTCCTTGAACAAAATATTAGTACCCAGTATAATTATGTCATCCTTTTGTCATATCTACTGTACCAATGATAAGAAGAATAACAGAACATACTTTACCTACACTACCTTGTTTCTCTATATACTGTAATCCCTGGCTACACTAATGCACTAGTGCACAGTGTTTCATTAGGGATGGGATACCATCAAGGTTGAGAGTCTTCTCAGTACGCCAGAGCCGTGGATCAGACTGCCTCCATCACGTCTGAAACGCTGGCCTCCAAGAAACTCCTTTAATGGCCCAAACCTGGAAATCACTCGGATCGAGGTCAGGACTGTATTGGGGACGTGGCAATAACTCCCAGCCAAGTTCCTGTGATGTGCAAGTGCTGTTCATCAATGATTGTGTGTACAGATTCCACAGACAGCTACGTCCCTTCCACAGTCATCAATAAAACGCCTGATCCTTGAAAATCCACAGATAACTTCTCACCAACTTGTGGACTTTTTTTTCTTCAAAAAAATTGCCGTTTGTTCACCAACTACCCATACATCATGCAACATGTTAATTCTAGTTTCACTTTGCTACAGTAAGTGCACCCTGCACTTTAGCGGTATTTGAAAACAGAAACAGTTCATAACTACAGACACGCTGTAATAATAACTTTCAGCTAAGAATTCAGCATAAAAGCAAACAGAGATTCACTTGCTTTAAAGTATGCCCTGCTCACATCGAGCACATTAGCCTTTAATAAAGTCCCCTAGTGCCCTTTGAAGGGAAATTTGATGAGGCTGTTTCCCTTCATCCGTACGTTTGAAGATCTTGACTCACCTGCCTCCAACTGCGATCTCTCACACTCTCCCCAAGTTCTCAGTGCACAAAATCACCCCGGCTTAGTGCTCTTAATTGCACTCTCTATTACATTCGAGTGTTGCTTATCTGCGCGAATGTACACCAATTATTTTATTATTTTTTTTTATATCAAGATGGGCTTGACTCAGTCGCTAATAATACACTTGGACTCCACTCTCGAAGACAGGCAAAGACAAAATGTTCTCTTTAGGAAGCACAAGTCAGCTGATTATAGCTGATTGGCCTTATTTTACTGATTATGAATTGCAGGGAGGAAAATCAGGAAATATTCTCCGTCAAAGAGCTTGGGTGGGCTTTTATACTTTTGGTGCACTGTGAAAAGTCTCAACTGCTCTTTACAGCGTGTGCAACGTTTTTTTATGAGGCATGCACTCAAAACCGTTTGAAAGGAACCTTAGCCATCAGCATGGTGCCCATATGCCTGTGCCATTCTTGAATTATTTATACTGGCATGCCAGCTAGTACACCCGCAAGTATATTAACCAATCAGTAGGTAAATACTGTTTTTCCTCCCCTCAGCTAAATGGAGTAAACATGAATAGACTGAATGCACGGAATCATCTGAAGCACTTACGTATATAATTAAGCTACAGTGTACACCGTATGGCATTAAATGAAAATATTATACAGGTTTGAATTCTACAAATCAGTGTGAGTTTCCTTCTCAAAAGCAGACATGTACTGTGCAGTACCTCCTCAGTTCAGTGATCTAATTGTACCATACTCGGTGTTTACATTCACGTTTTAACACACTGAAACATGTGCCAAGTGTTTCACACACGTACACACATTAGGCCGCTTCCAATATCAGCAAACTCCTGCATAATCAGAGGATAAGAACTACACAACAGTCTAGCGGTATTCTCTTCCCTCAAAGTGTTCTCTCGAAGTTGGAGTTGTCACCTTAGAAACAAGGTGAAGTTGAAGAACCTGTCAGTAGTTTGATCCCTTTCACACATTACTCTGGATTTAGAGGCAGCACTTCTGGTTCGGGAAAAGAAAGGCTGCGCTAAATAAATCAAACCGTATATCTATTACGGATGATGTTTTTAATTTTAGTTCTAAATGCACAATACATTTGAAAAGTATTGGCACCCCATCATAAAACAAACAAACAAAAAAATTTTTCCCACTCAATGTTTCTGCAAAAAGCTGTTGTTTCAATGACATCAGTAACCTATATAATCAATAATCACTGGAGAAAGTCTTCCTGTCAGCTCGTATATATACTCGTACAGACTTTAAACTCTTTCAAAAACTTTATATTGTGTCATGAGCTGTGTTCGGTGATTTCATTATTTTTGAAGGATACATAAGCCTTCAGACATAAACAACAACATACAACAACATTATCATGTACATATACTGATTATCTTTTCCCTGCTCCTCTAAGGGGTCGCCACAGTGATCATGCAATCAGCACATGCTGTATGGTTTTTGGCACGGGTTTTTATGACGTATGCCTTTTCTGACACAATCCCCCCCACTTTAATCCAGGCACTAAAGATGGATGCCCTGGAAACCCCAATAACCGGATGTCCGGTACTGCGTAGATGCCAAACAACTCTCCCATCAATACCTTCATTGATAATTAATGTCCGTTACGTTTTTCTTCTTTCCCAGCTGTTCTTGCAATTCTGTTCAAGGACGTGTGTCAGGTTCTGGAATGAACAATGTGCTCAATGTGCTTGTCCTAGAATTTGTAATGATTTTTTTCCCCCCTTTTTTTTTTCTTGTTTATAATCCGTGCAATTACAACCTGAAGCTTTCACCTCAAAGGAGCATCTCACACAGGCCTGATTGTGTGGTCTGTGCTTGTCATACAGCTCCAACCCACCTGAATACCACCACAAGTCCACATTGGTGGTTTGCAAAACATACGGATGGGAAATGTAAAAAACAACCACGAGCTACCGGTGAAGAAATCCAGATCCAGAACGTTCTGAGATGCTTTAATATTTGCCCAAATATTTAGGGAGATTTGGGCTGACATTGTGGGCACGAGAAGGCTAAGTTTAGCTGAGGAGCAGAGAGTGTTTAGACGTTAGCTCTGACTGTTGGGCCTAACATCAAACATGAAACTGATTTATTGGTCCTCAAAGCATGCTGGTACTTTTTTACGTTTAACCCTACAAAGGATTTTTTTTGTGAACGTGGTTATCATAAAGCCACAAATAAATGATAGACTAATTAAATATGAATCCAAATCACAAGTACACACAAATAGCATTTAGGCCCTCAAGCCTGCAGGCTTAATTTAAAATCATTTCCTATTAGCAGAGAGTCAAAGACAAGGTCGATATCGGAGACAGTGAGAGGGTCTGTGTCTGTCTGTCTGTCTGTCATAGCCCACAGCCGTAGATGCTCCACATACGCATGGCATCCCTAATGGGTGGGCTGAAAGGATAAGGAGGAGATCGATATGATGTGCGCAGCCTTTTGTGTGATTCAGACTGATACACACACACACACACACACAAAAAACCAACAACACACACACACACACACACACACTTAAAAGAAAACCAAAGCAGAATCTATAATGTTTCCAATTTGGGATTACTATTCCATTTTTAACAAAAAAAAAAAAAACAGCCCATAAATACATTTTTCCATTTATATGATTTGGGAAATCCTTGAAACAAATGAATTTGCGTCATCTGTTATAATAGCTCTAAATAATTATATTGCACTATTTTTACTTTGAATCGCCTCAGTCTTTGCTGGATGTGGTCCAATTACTGGACCCATTCTGACACGGCTGCGTGTTTTAATATGAACCTGTGATTTGCAAGAAGTAATCTCATACTGTAGCTGTGCTGATTAAAAAATATATTAAAAAAAAGAGCCAGAATCCATAATTCAACAATACCGTGGTATAAAAACACTTCATTTCTTCACTTCTTTTTTTCTCCTTTTGGATGAAAAGCTGCTTTGATTGTGCTGGTGTACACTGAGCAGTAAAGGAATTCTCACCTGAGTAAACATGAGGGCTTGCAAGGTGGCCCTGTCAGGACAGCATATGGCCCGTAAAGAGGCTTCAGAGAGTTTTACATCTCTTACAGAGGATTTTGCATTATATTATATATTATAGGTCTACCTAAAACCACTCAGCAAATAAGTAGGGAACAAAAACTGAAAACCTTTCTTTTTAAATTGGGATTTAAACACGGCAGAACTAGTGCGGCGTTCATCCATAATTCATTGTCGCGCGTGTAATGTAATATGTTTCGTAAAGAAATGAAATAAATGTTACTCTCATATTACCTTATAAATAAAATTGATGTCAGAACGATTCATTTCATCGTTTCATATCTGATCTGAGATACACATAGTACAGAGATGGAACACAGCTATTACCCAGTTTTTAACTAGCTTTCCCCATTTTATCCATTATCGCTCCCAGCGTGAGCCCAGCATGACACGAAGCCGCAAAAGCGTAATATCAGCTGGAGGATCTGCTTCCAAAATGCACAACACCACAGCCTGGCTAACTGTATGATGAAATGCATATTATATCCCTTCCGAAAAACCGAGCTCATGATCTATAGACGAGGAATTAATATATAATGCGGGTTTCTTCAAGAGTTTCTTCACGTGGATACAAAAATAAAAAAATACTGTTCTGTACTAGGCCATTAATCCTTGACAATAAACAGAAGAGAAAGCACTTCAGGTTTGCAACCTGTAAGCAAAAAAAAAAAAAAACGGTTTCCACGGTAGCGTGTGTGCGCGAGTGTGCATGCACGTGCATGTGTGTGTGTGTGTGTGTGTGTAAAGGAAAAGAGAGGGGAAAAACATGCTGCAGCTTGTCGGCCTCAATGAGCCTTAACACCTCACATAGCACACACTCTTTCAGTCTCAACTCTTCCCTCACTTCCTTCTCCCCACCAGCTTCTATACACACACACACACACACACACACACACACATACACACACACACACACACACACACATTAACATGGTCTGACAAACAACACACACGCATACAGACTGTTTATAGAGAATTCTGTACTCATGCCTGTGTCTGGCTGCTACAGTACACTACAGACCACTTGAAGTGACTTTTGGTGAGGAAAGACACTACGTGCATGCACACACACATATGCACGCACACACACACATATGCACGCACACGCACACATATGCACGCACACGCACACATATGCACGCACACGCACACATATGCACGCACACGCACACATATGCACGCACACGCACACATATGCACGCACACACACACATATGCATACACACACACACACATATATGCATACACACACACACACATATATGCATACACACACACACACATATGCATACACACACACACATATGCATACACACACACACACACATATGCATACACACACACACACACACACACACACACA
>JAAGKR010005728.1:0-37670 GCA_011419295.1 Clarias macrocephalus
TGGAGCACCGAGCCATAAGGCAAAAGTGAGAACTAAGTGGCTCGGGGACCAAAACGTTGAAATTTTGGGTCCATGGCCTGGAAACTCCCCAGATCTTAATCCCATTGAGAACTTGTGGTCAATCCTCAAGAGGCGGGTGGACAAACAAAAACCCACTAATTCTGACAAACTCCAAGAAGTGATTATGAAAGAATGGGCTGCTATCAGTCAGGATTTGGCCCAGAAGTTGATTGAGAGCAGCCCAGTCGAATTGCAGAGGTCCTGAAAAAGAAGCCCAACACTGCAAATACTGACTCTCTGCATAAATGTCATGTGATTGTCGATAAAAGCCTTTAAAACGTATGAAGTGCTTGTAATTATATTTCAGTACATCACAGAAACAACTGAAACAAAGATCTAAAAGCAGTTTAGCAGAAAACGTTGTTAAAACTAATATTTGTGTCATTCTCAAAACTTTTGGCCACGACTGTATATGCTTCTACATGCTTTCCTTCCATGCTGTGTGAAAACTAATAATTTAGTTTGATGCCATTTACATTCTATGCCATTTTCAATCTGTCTTAAAATGTGTGTGTGATCACTATACTGGGTAGTGAGTTTTTCTTTACTCTTCTTGTTTTTTTCCTTAGTGGAGCTACATCATGTAAGGTATAAGAGAACTTGTGCTGACCACCTGACACTTGATTTGACTGAGTAAACTTGTATCATAATTATTTAACACATTTCAGATCAGTGCAGAGTGTTTAAATAAAGAATGCATCACAAGAAGCACACTATACACACATACCACATAACATCTCCCTCTCTCTCTCTCTCTCTCACTCTCACACACACACACACACACACACACACACACAAGCAGGTTTGTTAAAATATATTGAACACACATCATGTGGTCTACATGAGCATCAGATTCTAACCTTGAGATACCATTGTGGTGTGTTATGCAGCGTACTTGCATACAGTGATTCTACTTATGGTAAAGCAAAGATAAACACCTTAAATAAAGTCTGATGATATTTTCTTCTAATTTGCAGTAATACTCACCAGTGGAAATCTATCTGGACCTGTGCTGGTTCCTGCTCATTCCTCCTTCCTTTCCCTTTGATGGAAATTTCACCTGTTTCTTTAAATTGCAGACTCTTCAGTCACTATTAAATAAAATCTTTTTAATCGCTGGGCTGGATATCAAATAATATGTTCTTTAAGTTGTATTCCAAAAAGAAGACGTTTTATTAAAATTATGAAATTTGCATGTCTGTTTTAACTGGTTACTGTGGGTTAGGGTTAGGTTATTGACTAGTTTCATTAGAAATTTTGTGTGAACTAAGTCTTAACTAGTTAAACTTTGGAATTGGTCAAACCTGCAGCAGACTAAACGACCAAGGTTAGCCAAAAATCTATGTTCTTTAGTTTAGTTCACAGCACTACTCACGGCTCACTGATCATTTTCATATTACTGTCACGCTCCAAAACTGAGGTCTTAGGCTCCAATGTCCACAGAATAAGTCTGAGATTAATTTGGAACTTATAGTAACTTTAGATATTTTAAACAGATCATGGCATACGTAACAATAATAACATTAAAACCATCACTGGGATTAATCTGCTACTTCACACATTGTGTTTTGGCATCTGTACTGCAGCAGCTCGTGTGTACACTAGACGTCGTAATCGTGCTCTCCACGTCTTCGTCTATAACGCTCACTCAGAAAGTAATCAGTTTAGCATTGTTCACGTTTCACACCGATGTGTTCCTTTAAGGTAAGTCCAGCATGTTTCTTTTCTCCAGTTCATGGTGGGTTCTGCGTCGCACCTCACCGATCAATGTGACAATGGTGCGAATGATTGGTTCTGCCTCCTCATGCGCGCCCACACACACCATGCCGAGCAGTACAGTGTGTTCAGGCATGGCCTTGAAGGCGAGCCGCGCCAGCCTCTGTAGCAGCCACGGGTGATGTGGTGCCAACGCCTCGCTGTATGCCTCTTCACACACCTCACCCAGGCTTCTCACAGGCCCGGGCTCCAGCCACAGCTTCCTCAGCAGCAGCTGCAGCCACAACAACGAGCGGTGGAGGCGGAGCAAATTCCGACTGCCTGAAGGCATCTGTCTGTCGAAGCTGACCACACCCAACTGGAGCTCTGTTTCCAGCATGGAGCGCACTGAGTGGTAGGCGTGGCTGTAGGGGCCATGGGGTAGAAGTGGGGAGTCGGGAGGGGGCGGTGTCAGTAGCCTGTCTTCCTCGGCCAGCTGGCGAATTACAACGATCTTCTCCTGAACTTTGTAGGTGAAAAAACCAACAAGCGGACCAAGAGCCTCCATGAACCTACAACATAAAACACACACTTTTCTTTGTTCGCTGTTGACATAACTGTGTCCCAGTGGAATCAAACAAATCAGGAAGGAATAAATGACACCAATTAGCTCTTACTTAATTAGCTCTTCCCAGCAGAGTAGGTACGGTTCCAGCAGCACATCAGAGTTGGGGCTGAGGGTGGACTCTAAATACAGCAGGAGGCGGGACACCTGGAAATGCTGTCCAGGACAGTCGGGTACGATGATGGGTGCAGGGTCGATGACATCACTCCTAATGATGACTCTCTTAGGATGGGACCCAACATCACCCCCTGCGGGGACTACTAGAGGTTCCTGAGAGTGGGCGGGGCAGAAGGAGGGACGGATGGAGCAGAGGGGATGAAGGAGGCGGGGTTGCCACATGGGTTTTAAAAATTATGTACAACATACACATATACATCATCATGTTCATTACTGCGTGCACGTCTGTCTGTACCTTACTGTTTCGATCACTAAGACATGGGAGCCATGAGGATTCACAGTCCTGTACTGTACCATGAGCTGTGTAAACACACACACACACACACACAAAGTAGTTCATGTTCAGAGAAAGACTTGTGTTTATGCATGCGCCTGCTCCATATATACTGTGAGAGAGAGAGAGAGAGACAGAGAATTTTTTTTTTTGAATTTGCCAAAAACTTTTATTTACAATTATTTGGTGTTACATCACCTGAAATAATAAATAAATAAATAAATAAATAAGTAAATAACTGTAATTATTTTAAAAAGTTTTTAAAACAAGGTGTGGGTAAAACAGAGTTTGTTCAAAGTGCACAGTGCTCCATTAAACACCAAATTCTCTCAAAGGCAGTCAGATTTTCTGTTGTTGCTATCACACTATAATTTCCTTTTTGTTCAATTTTGTTCCTTCGGCTTAAGTAAATTCCCATTTTTGCTTGGCCCAGAGTGTAATTCAGTAGTTGACTTTTTTCTTTTGTTTTCTGAGTATATTTTATGCCGAGGATGAAGGACTGTAGTGTAAAAAAATTCATTAAAACCAATAAATAGGGCTTTTAAAACAATAAAAAGTGGTTGAAGTCTGGAGCTCTCTGAAAAGGCATGAAAGATGGTTTCTTTCTGTGCACAAAACGGACATTCTTGACTTATATTGGGGTAGAGACATGAGGTAAAAGCATCGAGCGCTAAAATACCATGTAAAGTTCTCCACTGTAAGGCTCCAGATCTTTTAGCTAATGGTGGCTTGTACATTGATCTCCACCGTGGCTGTTCTTCATCGTTTAATCTGAGGACCGAACACCAGGGTGCATCAACTCTCCCATGTAAAAACTTTTTATTAAAAACTTTAACACAAGCTTTAAAAAGCTTTTTCCCAGAGACATTGAATAAGTCCATGTTTTGGAGGTTTGCACAGTTTAAAGAATGACCCGTGTGTTCTTCTAGGTTTGGAGAGAGTGTGAGGTCGGGGAAAGGGTCTCCTTCATCCGGTTCTTCCTTTCCCTCACAGGACTCCCTCAGCATGTCTTTCTCTTCCTGTGAGAGAAGATTTTTCCATTTCTCAAAATGCTGTGTTAGAATCCTCCTTGACTTCACGCCAATCGTTTCCACCACTTTTTCAGAAATTTGAAAGTTTGCACCTACTAGCTCCACTAGTTGTCCTAGATTGGTATACCAGCATGGATCAGAGTATCAGAGAGGGAGTTGTTGGCGATGTCCAGGCTGCTCCATGGACTAGGGGTTCCTTTAAAAGCCTGTAAACAGAGCATGTGTTTGGAGGTCTCTGTATGTTAAAAAAATTCCAAATTTTAAAAAGGTTGCGATAAAAAAATGGCAGTTTCGATAAATTCAGTCTCTTTGGCCCTGTCAGGAAAAGACCATTTTTGTCCATTTTTAGGTTCCCCAGAGTCCTTAAGATTGCTCCGGTTACTGCATTCCAGCTAAAACACGATGTGCTTCCCAGGAATTTCCGTAAAAACTCTAAACGAAAGGCAGCGATTCTGCTCTGAATATGGACTAAACCTTGTCCCCCTTCATCTGTGGGCAAATATAAAATGCTCTTTGGCAGCCAGTGGAGTTTATCCCAGAAGAAGTCAACCAGAATAGACTGAATCTTTGCTATAACCTCCACCGGAGGGTCCACACATGCCACTTTGTGCCACAAAGAAGAGGCTACAAGATCTCTGTAGGACATTTTTGGAGTCAGCCATTTCAACTTGTCCAGTCGGCCTTTTACTTTTTCAATCGGCCCTTTGTGCAAAAGAGTCGTCCCCTAGGTAGACTCCTAGGTATTTGATTCCCCCTTTTGTCCATAAAAGTCTTTCTGGCAGTGTGGGTGCGTTTTCAGACCAGTTTCCGATTAGTTTTGCTTCACTCTTTGCCCAGTTTATTTTTGCTGACGAAATATTTTCAAAATCCCGTAATACCTTAATTGTTGTATCCATGTGTTTTTACTTGTTAAGCAATACAATGATGTCATCTGCATAAGCAGACAAACAAAGAGTTTCTCTTCTGCCGAGAATCCTGATTCCGTTAAGTTCGATTCGTAGTTTATGAAGCAGAGGTTCTATTGCTATTGCATACAGCATTCCGGACAGAGAGCATCCTTGTCTGTCCCCCCTGTTTATTTTAAAAGGAGAGCTCAAGCCACCATTAACTTTCAGCACCGTCTCAATGTCATTGTATAAAACTTTTATTTTCTTAATAAAATCAGGACTAAAACCAAACGCTTCAAGAGTTTTCCATAAGTAACTGTGTTCTACTCGATCAAAGGCTTTTTCCTGATCTAGAGAAATCAGGCCTATATTCAGCCCATATACTGGTCCTTCTCAAAAAATTAGCATATTCTGATAAAGTTCATTATTTTCTGTAATGTACTGATAAACATTAGACTTTCATATATTTTAGATTCATTACACACAACTTGAAGTAGTTCAAGACTTTTATTGTTTTAATATAGATGATTTTGGCGTACAGCTCATGAAAACCCAAAATTCTTATCTAAAAAAATTTGCATATTTCATCCGACCAATAAAAGAAAAGTGTTTTTAATACAAAAAAAGTCAACCTTCAAATAATTATGTTCAGTTATGCACTCAGTACTTGGTCGGGAATCCTTGTGCAGAAATGACAGCTTCAATGCGGCTCATCCAGAGTGTCGGGTCTTGCGTCTCTCAACTTTCTCTTCACAATATCCCACAGATTCTCTATGGGGTTCAGGTCAGGAGAGTTGGCAGGCCAATTGAGCACAGTAATACCATGGTCAGTAAACCATTTACCAGTGGTTTTGAAACCAGTTCCTGTGTATTATCCTCTTTTCCTTTCCAGCCAGCCAACCGTTTTTTTGCCATTCTCTCACCGTCTGAAGATTTGAGGTCACTTTCCCTTTCAGGTTCACTTTCTGATTTCTCCGCTTTTTTTGATAGTTTTTTTGCCGAATGTTTATTTTCCTTTTTCCTTTTTGCTGGCATTTTAAACAAAGCTGTTTCAGTTTCCATAACCACATTCTCATTATCGTCTTCCATAAATGAGTCTATATCACTCAATACACTTTCTTGTGTGTTGGATACTGTGTCGATGACATCAGTCTCTGTGCTTATGGTGTGTTGGTCGGGTTGGGACTGTGATGCGGTGACAGGAGGAATCACTGTACTCACCAGTTCGCTGTGTGTTTCCTGTTGAGGTGTGGACGTGTTTACTCCGGTCTTACGCTCTCGGTGCAGGATGGGTTGTCAGTAGAAGGTGTGTTGGCCTCCTCAGTGTCTTTCCCAGCTGTGGTGTTCTCGCTGGTTGTCTCCTCGGGTTTCGCTTTCTCCTGGCCTGCTCGTGCTGATCCACTGCCTTCTCCTTTCTCCCTCGCCGACTCACACAGACAAGCAGGTACCATGTGTCCCGTCTTCCCACAGCCAAAACATGTCAGTGACTCGGTGGAAACGTAGATCACATAATCAAAACCGTTAATTTTGAAGGTTAATGTGCACTGTAGCTCCGTGGTGTTATTGTTCAGGATCATGTAGGTGAATCGTCTAAAAGATACTACGTGTTTTAACAAGTCAGATTTACTGCTGATGGAATTTTTTTTTATTGGGGACACTAGTTTTCCATGGCAAGAGAGTTCTCTCGCCAGGGTTTCATCTTTGATGAAGGGGGGGACATTGGATAGGGTCACCTTCTTAGATGGTGTTGACAGGGGAAGTACACTGTAGTGGGACCCGGCGATGTCTATCCCGTTTACCACCAGCTCTGTTGCTTTTTCCACTGTGCTTAAGTCAAGTCAAGTCAAGTCAATTTTATTTATATAGTGCTTTTAACAATTGACATTGTCGCAAAGCAGCTTTACACAATAAAAAGAAGTAAGTCTGTATGCAATGTGTATGAATCAAAATGATCAGATGGTCCCTGATGAACGAGCCGAGGGCGAAGGTGGCAAGGAAAAACTCCCTGGGATGGTAATAGGAAGAAACCTTGAGAGGAACCAGACTCGACAGGGAACCCATCCTCATCTGGGTGATAACGGAGAGCAGGGATTGATCAACTTAATAATGTGTACTGGAAGTTCAGTGTAACAGGAGATGTGTTAAAATTAAAAGGAGTCCAGTTTGTTCCTGGAGGCTCAGGTAGACTGTAGGAGATTCCAGTCCTGAGCTATCGAACAACTGAAGTCACAGGTCCCCAGAGCATCAATCGATGATAGGACAGTCTTAATGGAAACCAGCCCCAGCCACCATAAAGAAGAAAAGAACTTATGAAAAGCACCACCGCGCTGTTCATCCTGGACGCGGCTAGGACGTACTCATGCCCGACCACTTCCCCCGCGGCCAGACTGCAGTCCTCCACACTCGTGCCGCACATGATTCTAATCCCGTACCGGCGGGTTAAGGTGTCAAAACTTTTGGAGCTGGTGGACGCCATGCTCTCCAGCAAACTCACCGGAGCTGACGCTCCACGACGAAACCTCCGACTCACAGAGGTTTGGTGAGCTCCCTGCATGATGTTAAATTAATAGATAAAGTTCTCTTTCTTTTTTTAGAAAACAAAGAAGAAGAAAATTATAATAAAGAAACGCTTGAGATAGAACGCCGAACCGCCGTTCGCACTCACGCTCAAACGCGCTCCGCCCACTCACTCCCAGCATGCACTCAGAGAGAGAGAGAGAGACAGAGAGACACAGAGACAGAGAGAGACAACTTCACATTTACATGATATTAAAATGTTAGTGTTTTGAACATAGAATCAAACAGCATTTGCAATAGATTGATAAATAAATAAATAAATAAATAAGTAAATGGTTAAAAACATTAAAATTAAAATTAGTTAAAAAAAACTGTGTGAATTGTAGTTCTTTATCTACTACGGTGTAAATTATTTCACTGTAGCACCACTGTTGTTTAAAACACTCAAGATTTCCCATAATTTTGTAAAACCTGTACGCCAGCCACAGTCTGGACCTCACGGGCCTCCTGACCTGCTCTTCCCTCTATTTTGTTTTTTCTGCTTACATACACAGCAAGTTTAGCTTCTCTCAACAGGAAGTTTAATAGTTGCCATTTCACACGGTTAGTTTTTTTGTAGCCTGCACCTAAGATAGAAATGGTTCCTGAGAACTTTTCTTCAAATAGATTAAAAATATTTGTTAAAATTCTAAAAAATCTAGTGAGTCTGTTACATTCTAAAAAACAATGGAAAACAGTTTCATTCAATGAACAAAATGGACATTTGTTTGAGGTGTTGGAGTTTAGCACAGTAACAAAGGCGTTTACTGCTATGGCCCCGTGTAGGATCCTCCACTGGAGATCAGCAGTACGCTTTTGTAGTGGAGGTTTGTACAACACTCTCCACACTGGTGCAGTTTGTTCATTTAGAAAAAGTCTGTTCCTCCACCCAGTGTCCGGACGGTGGCAGAGTTCGTTTCTGTTGATGACCTTGACGCAGTTCCTGTATAAAGACTGCCTGTTTGCACTATATAGTGTTAGCGTTTTGTTGGTGCTGGCCTTCAGTAGTGGACCAGACAGTTCACAGTAGTCAGGTTGTAGAACCATCTCTGGAAAAGGGTCCTGTTTGTTAGGAGCCGTGATGCCAGAGCTGTAATTTCTCATTTTCGTCTTCTGTGAGCTCTTGAGTCCATAGTTCCAGGATTTTTTGTGTGACCCGCCTCGACTTCAGATCCAGAAGGGCACTCACAGCTTCAGTGTCTCTCAGGTTAGGCCCTGCTGCGTCGACTACCTGCTGGAGGTGCAGTGTTCCTGTCCTGAGCAGTGTTGTGTTTAGTCCGGCTGGCGCGATGCTTCCTATGTCAAACCTTGCTCCGTTGACTAGAGGTTGTTCTAGGAGCCAGTGTATAGAGTCTGAAGGTTTGATTTGAGTCCATTTAAAAAGTTTCCATGACTTAAAAAGCCCTTGGTAAAAAGGAGGTCGACTGTTTACCTTTAGGAAAACAGGGTTAGTTAGGAACAATGCTGCATCTAATCCCAAATTATTTGCTCTTTCTAGAATACAGCTGGCTACCTCCCGCCATACCAGTTCTTTTGGCCTTTCAGGTATTTTTGAGCAAACTGTCGTCGGAAGGTTGCAGTCCTGCTCGCCAGATGAATTAAACCCTGTCCCCCCTCCTCTTTTTGCAAATATAAAATGCTTTGTGGCACCCAATGTAGTCTGTTCTAGAAAAAGTCAACGATTATTGTTTGTATGTATGACAGTAGCTGGGCAGGAGGTTCCATGCACACTAGACGATGCCACAAAGTAGAGGCAGCAGGGTTATTTGCGATTAGCACCTTGCCTCTGTATGAAATTTGTGGAAGTAGCCATTTCCACTTGGCCAGCCTCCCTTCTACTTTCTCTGCCACGCCTTCCCAGTTTTTTTTGGTAAAAGTTTCCTTACCAACAAACACTCCCAAGTATTTTAGTCCGTCTCGCTTCCAGGTTAAACTCTGTGGTAAAATTGGGAGACCTCTGTTCCATTCACCTACTGCTAGGGCTTCACTTTTCTTCCAGTTGACCCTAGCAGCAGAAATCAGTCCAAAATTTTCAGTAATGTGTTTTAAGATGTTGACCTCTTGCCCTTCTTGTCCACAGCCGAAGCACCTCATGGTGTCAGATGTGGCATACAGGATGTAATCAAAGTCGTCCACTCTCACATGAAACTTCAGGTTGATTTCCTGCTGGTTGTTGGGTATCATGTACACGTCTTCTGTGAGACACAACATGTTTCAGGAGAGGGGACTTGCAACCAGACAATACTTTTTTAATTGGGGAAACTACTTTCCCATGTCGTGACAGTTCACGTTTTAGGAATTCATCACTGATAAACGGGGGCACGTTAGCTAGAGTGATCCGTTTAGCGGGTGTAGAGAGCGGGTGAACAGGAATGAAGTGCTCATTGACTGTGATTCCCGCCTCTACCACCACGTTCACCTTCTCTAACTTATCTATAAAGATCACAACAGTGCTGTTCATCCGAGCGGCGGATTTAATGCTGCTGTGTCCCACAACTTCCCCCACTGCCAGAGCGACATCTTCCACTGAACACGGAAAGTTAGCGGAGATTTTAACTCCATGCTTCCACTTCAGCTGAGTGAAGTCTGCAGACATCTCACTACACACACACACACACACACGCACACCCACACACACACACACCGACCGGCACAAGCGCCGGCCGGGTGAAACGCGCTACTTCCTACAACCCGTATATACACACCACACACACCGTGAAACACCTGATCTATACACACAGAAACAATATATTGACAACATTTAGTGATTAAAAAAGAAAAAAAGGTAGAAAATTCACTCACGCACTCACGCTCTCACGCTACCACTCACCATGCCCACTCACTCCCAGCATGCACTCAGAGAGAGAGAGGGAGGTTTGAGGTTTTAAACTCACTTTATTATAATAAAATTAAAGAAGTGACTATTTTACAATGTATATACAAAAATATATATATATATGTTGTGTGTGTATATATATATACTACTGTACAGCTTCGAGTAGAAGCCGTGTGTCTGCTTGTGAATCTCAGTGGGCTCTGATACGAGATCCCCTGACTCTGATCGCACAGCATGGATGATTCTTTTCTGTCCATTTTTTTGTTCCAGACCAAAAAAGAACTTAGAAGGAGCATCAATTTCAGTAGCGTGTTTATAGCGTGAGCGGACCAGCGCCCCCTGTGCTGCAGTGCCCAGTAGGTCGTTCATTAGGGCTTTTTTGTTTTTCAGGTTTTCACTGTTTCCTTTATTTTCTTTGGTCTCTAGACACTGGAGTTCCACTATTTCAGTCTCCAGCGCTCTCATTGATCTAACGATGTCTTTTGTGACATTGAGGTTAAGGTTGACAGAAGACTTTTTATTTGTGCTTTAGTTAGATCCCACCATTGCTGTAGAGAGCTAAAATCTGCTTTTTGTGATTTAAGACTGGTCCATAAAAAGGTAAAAGACTCAATAAAATTGGCATCTTCTAAAAGTAGAGTGTTAAAATGCCAGTAGGCTCTTAGGCTTGAGGTTTTTCCTACTGACGGTGCACTGCACCATGCTATGGTCAGAGATGCCTACTGGGGCAATAAAACATTTAGTAGCATAAGACAGTTGATGTTTAAAACAGTAAAATCGATCGAGTCTTGCCAGTGAGAGTGTGTTATCTATGGAATGGGCCCAGGTGTCTTTGTTCCTTGTTTAAGTTTCTCCATAAGTCACTTAAGTCCTGGTCCTCCATCATCTCCCACATGCGTTTACGGGAGGCCATGTGAGGTTCTCTATGGTTTCTGTCCAGGTTGTCGGTTGTGCAGTTAAAATCCCCACCCAGAATTAAAATGTCAGCAGAGTCTCAGTCATTAATGACATTGTTTAGTTTGTCCAAAAACATCATCCTCTCTACTGCCTTGGTGGGCGTTTACACACAAATAAAAACAAAAACTTCATTTTCATAAAACGTTCTCACTTTTAAAAGCCTCACGTTTAAAAATTCTTCTACTGTATAAGAGTTTGGTATAAAACTGCGAGCAGCGAGCAGTGCGACTCCAGCACTCAGTGGTGTATTGTGGCTCAGGATCGCGAGCCCGTCCCACTCTTTGGACCAGTCCGCTGCGTTCTTGGAGTCGCTGTGCGTCTCTTGAAGTAGAGCCACATCAACATGTTTCTGTTTTAGTAGTTCATAGAGTTTGACTCTTTTTTCACATGTTCTTGCCCCATTTATATTTAAACTCGCAATATTTACTTCACTCATTAAAAGATATATAGATAAAAAGACAGTTTTATATAAAAGAAAACATACCAGTGTCCAGCAGGGAGTAAAACTCTTTCTAAAAGTTCCTCTTCAGCGAGTTCCTTGTTTATTTTCGTAATCCATTTTTTTTGTCTAAAGATTTCAAGTTCAGCGAAAACTTTTTGTCTTCTGTAATATTTAACGTCATGGATGAACTGCCTCTTGCTTGAGAAATGGTCTTCAATTTAGATTTTTGAGCCCCTTTTTGTCTTCTCTAGAAAAACATGTATAGATTCCTCGCTGTGTACGACTGGCATTCTTTCTTCCTCTGCGGTGAGAAGCAGCACAGAGCCTGAAATGTACCCGTCGCTGTCTGACTCCGGTTCGAGTTTTTTTTCCTCCTCCTTTACGGTCTTTTTTCCTTTTTGGTGCTTTGAATGAGGGCTCCTCTTCCATCTCTATGTCCGCCTCGTCCCCTTGTGACAGTGCGGCTGATGCTTCCAGTTGGCGGCTCCTCGCCCTTGTGCCCATCGCCGAGAGCACAGGTAGCTCCAGCGCCGCACTCGAACCCTCTGTGACCTTATCGGCCGTGCTCGGCCTTTCCGGTGCCGGCTGGGTCACGTTGGGTTCATCTCGGTCCACTTTGGCCAAGCTCGTTGTTTCTGGTGTTGATGTAACTCCAGTAGACTCTTGGACTGCAGGCTGGGCTTGGGGTTCGGTCTCCTCTGGCTCTGGGTCAGCAGCATTGCCGGGTCCCTCAGCAGACGGCCGAGCTGTAGTCGCAGGGGGAGCGGCCTCGCCCGGCACGGTCGCGTCATGACCCGGTCGCTCGGAAGCACCAGGATCGCTCTGTCTTTCAGGACAAGCACGGACCAGATGTCCCATTTTATATCAGTGTCTGAGGAGGCGAATATACTGTAGTCAGTTTTCAATTCTGAATTTAAAAACAGCATTTAGCTCTTCTAGCTCTTCAGGTATGAAGGGAGGGACGTTGATCAGAACTATTGTCTTGGCTGTGGAGCTCAGGGGAGAAACCAGGATGTGCTCGTTATTCACTGTGATTCCGTTCTGGACAAGTTTAGCCGCTTTATCAACACTATTAACAAAAGTAACCACAGCGCTGTTCATGCAGGAAGCAGAGACGATGTTCTCATGTCCCACCACATCACCAACCGCTAACACACACTCCGCTAAACTCGCCGCGCGCACACCACGCGCACACCACGTGACACCGCGCCGGCGAGTTAAACTCTCATACCGCTGTGTGTTCGGAGCCGCCATGCTCCAGCAACACACACACACACACACACACACTCAGTCGCTCGCGCACGCACGCACACACACGAAAAATGGCAAAAAGAAAGTTGGCACAACGCCAACCGCTCTCACGCGCTCTACACGCCGCAGTCGCTTTCCTGCCGCACCGCGCATGCGCAGAGAGAGAGAGCGAGAGAGAGAGAGAGACTGCATGATGTTTAGTCTTGAAATGCAGAAACTCTGATCATAAAGGCTTATTCATGTAACAAGCCATAAACATACCAGAACTTGTGAGTGCGCGCGCACACACACACACACACACTTCCACTTAGACACAATCTTAAACTGAGCTGGTGCTCTCACTCTAGTACAATTTTTGTAGAGGCACATTTGCACACAGTTTCTTATTATTTACTGTATGTACTGTGACATGAAGAAGTTTAGTGAACTTTGGAACAGTTTTGGTAAATCAAACAAATGTCAGTAAAAGTGCAATAACTCATATGATTTTGCCTTTGTTTTGGGCAGGTGAAGATGAAATGACTGGGAATAAAACTGCTGCCTGGGTCGTGGCTGCCGGGGTCGTGGCTGCCGGGGTCGTTGTGGTCTTCGGGGTCACTGGTGCTTTGTTTATCATAACTGATCATAGAAGAATAAAAAAGGGTCAGTAGAAATACACATTTACAAATGTAAAACAGAAAATCTAAATTTCTGTCCCATGTATTTAGTGCATCTGTAAAGTATTCCCAGTGCTTCACTTTCCACATTTTGTCCAAAATAGATTAAATTCATAATTTTTCTCAAAATTTTACAAACAATACCCCCTAATGACAAAGTGAAAGAGTCTGTTTGTAATCTTTTCAAATAAAATAAACGAATAAATAAATAAAAATCACATGTACATAAGTACTCACACCCTTTGCCATGACACTCAAAATTGAGCTCAGGTGCTTCCTGTTTCCACTGATCATCCCTGAGATGTTTCTACAACTCTGTTGGAGGCCACCTGTGGTACATTCAGTTGATTGGACATGAGTTGGAGACACACAGACACGCACAGGTCTGGGGAAGGGGACAGAAAGATTTCCGCAGCACTGAAGGTCCTGGTGAGCTCAGTGGCCTCCTTCATCTGTAAATGGAAGAAGTTAGGAACCACCAGGACTCTTCCTAGAGCGGGCCGCCTGGCCAAAGTGAGCAATCAGGGGAGAAGGGCCTTAGTCAGGGAGGTGACCAAGAACCCAATGGTTAGCCTGACAGAGCTTCAGTGTTTCTCTGTGGAGAGAGGAGAACCTTCTAGAAGAACAACTATCTCTGCAGCACTCCCCAATCAGACCTGTATGATAGAGCGGCCAGACGGAAGCCAAAAGCCACCTTAAGGACTCTCAGGCCATGAGAAACATTTTTTTCCCTTTCAAAGCACCTTTGGCACCAATTACAGGGTCAAGTCTTTTTGCGTATGATGCTACAAGATGGTTTTTCTGATCAGTACTTTATTCATTCTAAAGGGAAATTGTAATAAATAATTTATTACTAATCAGCAATCAGCATAATTACGTATATACATTTCTATTATGGAAGAAATTCACCACAGAGCAATTGATACAATATTATCACAATACCTACTGGTTCAATTCATATTGCAATTTTTAAAATAAAACTTTATTTTAAAAAGTTTCACAAGATTGTTTACAAGCTTATAGTACATATTCACATGTTCAGTCATACAGCCATGTCATTCACTTACACAATTTCACATTACAGAGAAAATCTCCAGTGCAATTTCACAGAAATATATCTCTATACCAAAAGTGTGTTACATTTCAAATTTCAGAATATTCCATGGGTACTTTGCAATTACATTGCAATTCTGTATCATGATTTCATAAATGTCTTTTTTTTCCAGATTTTGTTACTATGTAAATAGCACTCTTACCACACAAGATGCTAATGCCACTAATGCTATTAGTCAGTGTGGCAATACATGTAGTGACAAACAAAAGTAATGTGATATGTAACTTGATGGATTTCCCCATCCCCCATTCTAGATTCATTACAGATACAGTGGAAGATTTCATGACTGTAAACATCGGTAAACAGACTCTTAATGATATATTGTGCTGTTATTTGCTGTTAGTATAGATGAATACAAAATTTTACATTTAATAATTAAATATAGCAGTTTAAATTTATATTGCAGTATGTGTCAAAATAATTGCAATGTGATATTTCATCAAATCTCAAATCATGCAGCCCTATTTTAACCTTCTTGATTTTACTTATTAGGTCTGTAAATATCTGTACAGTGACTCAATTTTAAACTTTGTGCCGCCACAATGGATTTGAAATAAAGTGATCAAGATATAATTTCAGTTAGGAATTTTAGCGATTTTTTTTACAAAGTCATTTTCACAGGCTGAAAAGTGAAAGGACAAAGTAACATAATGATATCAGGATTTTATTAGCCCTCAAATGTAAACCGTGTGCAGTCAGTGACTCATGAAGTCTGGAGCTCATGAAGTCTGGAGCTCATGAAGTCTGGACTCATGAAGTCTGGAGCTCATGTCCATGACCACATGCTGAGGTTCCTCCTTAAGCTGCTATGCCTTTGCTTTACTGCAGACCCTTGAGGCGCTGAGTGTGTGTGGGGCGGGGTCTTTCTGCCTTCACTTTTGTCTTCATTGAGTGAAAAGCAGCTCAGGTGGGTTGAGGTCATGTGACTGACTCCGCCCTTTAAGAACATTTCAGGTCTGTTGCTTATCTGTCAGCTGTCCAGTTACTTTGAGCCAGTACAAACAGATGAACTGTCATTTACAAATAATAATAATAATAATAATAATAATAATAATAATAATAATAATAATAATAATTGCTGCAATTGCTAAACAATTAATGAAGTATTTTAGTTTAATCCGTCACATCATGATTGATTCATTTTAAATCCATTGTGATGAAGCTGTATATTAACCCTAACCCTAGGTCCAAAATACTTATGAGCCTGAATGTACAAGGTAAAGCTGCGTCTCTACACATTAAGAGATGTTACATATTCATGGGACTGATCAATGGTATGTCCTACACAGGATTGAACTGTGGATGTGGTGACCACAGAAGATCAGACGGAAACTGTGATTCTCCTGAAGACATTGAATTGCAGAAAAGACTGACTGAGAGTCCCGAGGACAGAAATCACTGTGAGTATTACATTTATTATATATTCCTGCCAAAAATATAACAGATTGTGTTGATATGTTTTATAACTGTAGAGCTGTAAGTTGCCAGACATGTTCACAGCACAGCTGATTTACATTTAGCCACACCCACAGAACTTTTAATCTGATCAATAGTGTGTGTATTAGTAGTACAAGGTTTTCTGTACAGACCGACTTACATTTGTATTGAGGCTCAAGGACCCAACGGTGGTAACCTGGTGGTGGTGGGGTTTGAATCAGGGACCTTCCAATCAGTAGTCTACGGCCACTGAGCTACACCTGTGTTCAGTATTTAATTCAGGTTCAGTAAATATACTGAAAATAAAGTTAATAAACATTAGTTCTAATCACAGTAACATGTTAAGGTTATCATTTACATCTGACATAAAAATCATATTTTTCATAATAAGGAATCTGGTGTTGGTTGCCATTGCTGTGTATAAAAGTAGAGATGAAAACTGTGTTTCAGGTGACGTGGTCTACATGGTCAGTGAAGGTGATGAGGTCCATACGGGCAGTGAAGGTGATGAGGTCCATACAGGCAGTGAAGGTGATGAGGTCCACATGGGCAGTGAAGGTGATGAGGTCCATACGGGCAGTGAAGGTGATGAGGTCCATATGGGCAGTGAAGGTGATGAGGTCCACATGGGCAGTGAAGGTGATGAGGTCCATACGGGCAGTGAAGGTGATGAGGTCCATACGGGCAGTGAAGGTGATGAGGTCCACATGGGCAGTGAAGGTGATGAGGTCCATACGGGCAGTGAAGGTGATGAGGTCCACATGGGCAGTGAAGGTGATGAGGTCCATATGGGCAGTGAAGGTGATGAGGTCCATACGAGCAGTGAAGGTGATGAGGTCCATATGGGCAGTGAAGTGCCATGCAGCATTGTTTTACCCTGAAGAAGGTCCATCTGTACAGAACTTGAAGATCTCCGTTCTGTTTACATTTCTATCTGCTGTCTATTTTATTTTCACACTGTTAGTGATTTTTTCATATTTTAAAAAAGTGTTTTTTTTATTTTTATATATTTATACCTGTATTTAATTAGTAAAACCCTCAGGTATTCTCATATCTTCCTGGAAATGTGAATATTTCAATTCCGTCTGAAGGTAGAGGGGGAGACAATTCAATCAGAAGCTGAAGGGGGGTCGATTCTGACAAGCTGTTTCTGAGTGCAATAATTGTTTTGGTTGGGAAAAAAAAGAATCTTGTGAGAGAACTGTGATCTCAATTTCCATGGAGAACAATTGTGATTCCTGTTTTAGCAAGAATTGTGCAGGCCTAGTCGGCTGTGTAATTATGGAACTTTCATTGTGCATAAAGAACTATATGGTAACCTGTCCCATAAAGAGTTTATGGAACAACTCATCAAAGAGCTTTGTGGTGTCTCACAGTTCTGACCATGTACCAGTTCCAGTATCTGTGCTGACCTCAGACGCCAGAGATGCTGCCACTGCAGGTCGCAGGTTGTGTGTGTATTGCAAAGCAGTTCATGGCAAGCGGCAAAAAACACCTTGGAGATGCCAGGCATGTAACGTTCCCCTGCGTCTGCAGCTGAACAGGAACTGCTTCCAAGAGTGGCACAGGGGTGTGACTGTAGACACCATACACCCATTTTATCTTGCACTGTTCTCGTTTGCATCATTTTGCTTTGAATGTCTGTTTCAGTTGTTTAGTTTTTTTTTTTTATTGTATCCTGGAGCACTTTTCTCACCGAATGTATTTTTTTTGTTTATTTTGTTCTGTTGTCGTTGCAGTTTTACCCTGAATGTAGGGTTTTTGTATCATTCACTGCTTTTGTTTGCATTATTTTACCCTGAATGTCAGTTTTTACGCATTTTATTTATCTCGAACTGTTCTAAATAAACTACAAACAAAGAAATATGTTTTTGTCCTCAAATTATTTTCTTGTAGCGCTTCCCCCTGTCACTTCCCTCTGTCACAGACCTGACTGAAAGGGGTATTTATGCAGCTCATTATTCGGGTCTTTGTTTTCTCTGGTGTGAATTACAGCATTATTCATGATCATTCACGCCTCCTCGCATGCGGCCTTTCTAAACAAAAAGTGTCTTAGAAAATGTAAATAAACATATTGTTTTCTGTGAATGAGTGATCAAGATGATTATCACATCATTTTGAAGTAAAAACTCCAGGTAACAAAAGTCTTGTAAATAAATGTTATGAATGTTTAGTGAACTTATTTCAGTGTTTTTTTTTTTTTTTTGCTGTTTTCAATAATCACGCATAACTGTTTTTTTTTCTCCAAAGTACAAATTTGTACATACAGGCTGCTCACACATTACTGTAGCCCAGTTTGTGCTAAAAACAGTGTAGTGAGCCTTTAGACATTTATATGTTCATAAGTAACAGAAAAATATTCAAATGTCAAGACATGTCAAAACTTCTTCAGGGCCCCAAAACACCCTCAGACTCCTAAGGGTTAATTAATCCATAGCGTTCAATATGTTGTTGCCCTTTTGCAGCTATAACAGCTTCAACTCTTCTGGGATGTTCCTCCTGTTCATATGCATGTGAAGGCAGGCGAGCAAATACTTTTGCTCTTTTGTATATAGTGTATGTGTTCACATGGCATTGGGTTGGGACCCGAACATAGTACCTCATCGGACATCACCTTCGACAGTTTAACCTCTGTAAAGTTACTTGTCCTCCATCCTCACTGGAGCTCCTGAAGGCCTATTTAACCGCATGTGTCTGAGGATAAAGTCTCCTAAAACCAGAGTTTCTTCGAGCTTCTCAGTCAGTGATGAGGAAATAACTGGTTATGGTTCCTATAATGTAAGTCAGAACAGGAACCGACCTGCTTCACTGATGTTCCACAGTATTAAAAGTGACTGTGATATTTTTACACTTTTAAGTAAAATACTTAAAACAAGGTTTGTGTGCTATTACAGGTCTGTCATTTAATATCTACTTGATATTTATTCAAACAAACCAGTCTGCACACAACATTTACAAATTGCATTGTTTGTTAATTTCATTAAAATGAAAGAACCTTTCATCAAATCCAGCTATTTGGGATGGAAACTTCCAAACCTTCATGTCGGCACTAAGGCCGCGATGGTGAACCAAAATGTTTGCAACTTATTGAATCTCTGAAATCTGCGGTGATTACAGAAAAGTTTGTTATTTTTGTCCCCATGACCTTTATATCAGTTTGGTAATGTGCACAGATGAAACCACATCCTGCTGAATCTAGAACACTGTATGAGGCTCTTTATCTAGTTCACCAACATTAGCAAAAAACTATTGATCTGTATACTATTTCTATCATGTCTGTAACATCAGAAAGAGTTTGGTTGAAGAATCAGGCAAATCATCCAGAACATTAAACCCACTGTTAGGTGAAGTGAAGAACATACAGTAGATGATCTGTGACCTGTAACTGCCATGTGCTTAGCTGATCGGATAGCTGCGTAAATCAGCAGCCCTACGAGGATGAAGATTGACTTCTGATGAAGAACTGAAGAGGGCCATGTATTTGTGGCTTGCAGCTTGTTGACAGATGGACAGAGTGTATTGAAAATCAAGGAGATTATGTTGAAAACTTGAGCGTGGATAATTTTGTTTCTATCATCGTTCCAGCATCCTGAGTAAAGAATGTTGATTTTCTCTCTCTCTCTAACTTTCTGAATTAGTTTTCTTTTACTGTGTGTGTGTGTGTGTGTGTGTGTGTGTGTGTGTGTGTGTGTGTGTGTGTGTGTGTGTGTGTTGATGCAGACAGGAAGTTAGATCTTGCCCTGTCTGTCATGTGGTTTCAGCCTGAGAACAGAGCTGGCATTTGCTCCAAAACCTCGAGATGGAAACGCTCTTGTTCTTCATTCTGCTATCGTATGCAAATATACACACCATTACTACTGGTATGTTTATTTTATATTTTTATTTATGGTAATTATTAAACTCATAGAACTGATTATAAATACATTTAGATAAACAGCATTGTATAAAATTTAACATTCCACAATTACAGTATAAGCAGTATGAACTGTGAGGATAAAATGTACTTTTATTTTAAAACTAAACAAGAAATTATTAATCACAGAAAAAAATCTATGGTGATTTTTTTCATTGATCATCAATTAATAAATACCTGGTCCGCTGTAGCGGCCGCTTTCTGGGAGCAGCCGAAAGACCAACAACAGCAACAATTAATAAGTACACTGGAAGACTGGATTGTGAGTAACTCAGTCTGCAAGCATTTTGCAAGACCAGAATTTTTTTAAAATAAATTTTAACTTTATAAATGAACGAGGTCTTCATATTCAATTCAATTCAATTAAATTTTATTTGTATAGGGCGTTTAACAATTGACATTGTCGCAAAGCAGCTTTACACAATCAAAAGAATTATTAAAGTGTGTATGAGATGTGAGTGTGTGTGTGTGAATCAGAATGATCAGATGGTCCCTGATGAACGTGCCGAGGGCGACGGTGCTGAGGGAAAAACTCCCTGAGATGGTGATAGGAAGAAACCTTAAGAGGAACCAGACTCAACAGGGGACCCATCCTCATCTGGGTCATAACGGAGAGCAGGGATTGATCAGCATAATAATGTGTAAGACTGGAAGTTCAGTGTAACAGGAGACGTGTTCAAATTAAAAGGAGGCCAGTTTGTTCCTGGAGGCTCAGGTAGACTGTAGGAGATTCCAGTCCAGAGCTATCGAACAACTGAAGAACCAGAATCAGGGCTCCAGGATGAGTCAGACGGGTCCAGAGAGCAGAGGGGTCTGGATCACTGGCAACTCAGGAGCGACATGTATAGCTCGACAGAGAGACAGAGAGAGAGAGAGCAGAAAATAAGGAGAGATGGCAGTTCGGTCTGGTCACAGTCAACATGTATAAGGTGAATGTATGTTAGTGCAAAGTGCAAGCAGGGACTCCGGCAGGACTAACTATGACATCATCACTAAAAGGGAGGAGCCAGAAGGAAACACAAACATGAGGGGGAACTGAGATGTAAAGCAACCAATCACCTCACCGTCAACAAACCTGAGTGATCAATGAGAGTGGGGAGGACAGCATCTAAACATACCAGTTCACCAGATACTCTACGTCCATGAGTCCCCCAGATCTGCTCCTTTACCTAAGGCTCATCTATTTACAAACATGCTGCGCTAAATAAACAGGTTTTTAGCCTAGACTTAAACACTGAGACTGTGTCTGAGTCCCGAACATTAATAGGAAGACTATTCCATAACTTTGGGGCTTTGTAAGAAAAAGCTCCGCCCCCTGCTGTAGTTTTAATAATACGTGGTACTGACAGGCAGCCTGCATCCTTTGATGGAAGTAGGCGTGGCGGATCGTAAGACACTAACAGTTCACTCAGATACAGCGGCGCGAGACCATTTAGTGCTTTAAAGGTCAAAAGTAGTATCTTAAAATCGATGCGAAATTTCACAGGGAGCCAATGCAGTGTAGATAAGATAGGGGTGATGTGCTCGTATCTTCTGGTTCTAGTGAGGACCCTCGCTGCTGCATTCTGGACTAACTGAAGCTTGTTTATACACCTAGTTGAACAACCAGACAGTAAGGCGTTACAATAGTCCAACCTAGAGGTGATAAAGGCATGAACTAGTTTTTCTGCATCATTTAGTGCCAATATGTTTCTTATCTAGGCAATATTTCTAAGGTGAAAGAAAGCTATCCTGGTAATATTATCTACATGTGCTTCAAACGAAAGGCTGGAATCTATAATCACACCGAGGTCTTTTACTGTTGCACTTGATGGAACAGAAAGGCCATCTAAAGTTACAGTGTGATCAGAAAGCCTACTTCTAGCTACTTGTGGTCCTATGACCAGAACTTCTGTCTTATCAGGATTAAGCAGAAGAAAATTAATTAACATCCAATCTCTTATGTCCTGCACACACTGCTCAATTTTAGCAAACTGTTTTTTCTCATCTGGTTTTGCTGAGACATATAATTGTGTGTCATCAGCATAACAATGAAAACTAATACCATGTTTATGAATTATGTTGCCCAGAGGAAGCATGTAAAGGGAAAAAAGCAGTGGGCCTAAAACTGAACCTTGTGGAACACCAAACTCCACTCGAGAACATGAGGAATGGTCACCATCTAAATCTACAAACTGATAACGATCAGTCAAATAGGATCTGAGCCACAAGAGGGCAGTTCCCTTAATTCCTACTACCTTTTCTAATCTGTGAAGGAGAATACTATGATCAATGGTGTCAAAAGCTGCACTGAGGTCCAGTAACACAAGTATAGTGACGCAACCTGTGATGAGGCCTAAATCCTGACTGATACAGTTAATTTATGCTATTTCTGTGTAGATGTGAACATAGCTGCTGTGATACTACCTTTTCCAAAATCTTGGAGATAAAGGGAAGGTTTGATATCGGCCTCTATCAGGTTTCTTGATTGGCGGTTTAATAACGGCTAATTTAAAGGATTTGGGAACATACCCACTACTGAGTGAACAGTTAATTACTTTCAACAGGGGTTCTGTTATTGCAGGTACTATCTGTTTGAGAAAATGTGTCGGTATAGGATCTAATATACAGGTTGACGATTTTGAAGAAGAGATGAGTGAAATTAGTTCCCTTGCTTCAAGGGGAGTAAAGTGTTCTAAGTTCTGATGTGATGTGGTTATTTTATCATCTGTATCACTTAAATTGTCTGGTTTGAAAGCCTGAATTTTTTGCCTAATATTTATGACTTTGTTATTGAAAAAGTTCATGAAATCCTCACTACCGCATGATGTTGTTGTGGAGATTTCTGCAGTGGTCTTGTTTTTAGTTAATTTAGCTATGGTATTAAATAGAAATCTCGGGTTGTTTTTGTTATTTTCTATAAGAGTGGAGAGATACGTTGATCTAGCATCACTGAGAGCTTTTTTATAGTTCAGGATGCTTCTCCTTCCTGTCATGAACTGTAGGGTAGTCCAGGCTGTTAATGCCAAGGGCTTAAATAAGGCGGGCATAGGCGCAGAGAGTTGTTTGAATAAAAAAAAGTCTTTTAATAACCAAATCAAACAGAACATGAACAGAAAATAAACACAAACTCACGTAACGAAAAACACAGTCTCTTCTTTAAATAGAACACATAGGCTCTTTCCAGAAACAAACAGACAAGGATCACACAAAACTCACAGGCTCTCCCAATCATGACCCACTCTCGCCCCTATAGCCGACACGCTCACACCTGCGCCCCTATGGGCGAAACCACACACACTCGTGCTTCTAATAGCACACCAGACAGTCACACGTGCTCCTATGAGCGAACCACACAAACTCGCGCCTCTAATAGCGCACCACACCTTCACTCGCGCTCCTACGAGCGGCCAACACACACTCTACGAGCGTACCCGGGCTTAGAGCCGGCACAAATGGAGAACCTACACACAGGCTGAAACACACAGACAACTTTCAAATCATATGGAGCCTTCAAAACATGAAACCAAACTCAACCAAAGCCAAAAATAAAACACAAAACGAAAACCAAAACACGTAATGCCCTCATAACATAATTAATGCTCGACTCAGTTTCCCAGAACAACCAGCTATTTATAACTACTCTAATGAGCAACCCCGGTTCAGGTGAGCTTAGTCATCACCTGACCGAGGTGCCTTCTGGGAAACTGAGTCTACAAACAGAACTACAAAAACTAAAAAACACATGTCCACAGTGCCCTCTAGGGGCAGTCCCTTACACTTCCAAGCTATTTGTAATACTAACAATTTAGTTTGGTGCCATTTATGTTCAAATTTTCGAGCGGTTTGTTTTGAATGTATATTATATATAAGGTGAATGTATATTTAGTGTAGAGTGCAAGCAATATATATGTATAGTACGCATGCCATTTGTCTTCCAAGCGTCACATGATTAGAACTGAGCCAATGGTCCTTCTCTCTCTTGCAAGGTGGGATTGTGTGTAATCATCTCTCATTTTTGGGTTGTGGAACATATCATCCGAGTTTCCATTATTTCCCATAAGGAAATTCATTTTGATGTACTTCTGGGAACGAATTATGCTCGCAATCCAAGGTTTAACTGAAACAACATTCATAAAATAAACAAAAAGTTTCCCTTTGTTTCAACTTCATACCACTTCTCCTTTTTATCTTTTAGAATATTTTAGAAAAGATTCCAAAATATAGAAAGGAGACATTGTATGAAACTGTACCAAAGGCAAACCTTTGGGTTATTTTAAGAATGTTGTTGTTTATTAATTGATGAGCAATTTGGGTATTTAAACACTTTTGGAGACTTTAACATTAGATTTATAGATTTTCTAAAACAATATATAAAACATTTCATGAGCATGATCAAAAGTATGTCTAAGAAATAAGGAGATTCTCCACATGTGTACTTTTGTTGGATGTACTCCACTTCGCATCATAACCTTCAGTTCCTCAGTTTCACTAGAATCCCTCTGTTTGACTCCAACTTAAATTTCCCATAAGATCCTTGTGAGAAGGTTGGCTTGGCCATGCAAGGCCTCTCTGGGGTGATGTTACTCTACATTTGGTGTGTCATCTTGTTAAAATCTTAATCTTGGTTGATGAAATTCAATTCTCCTTGTATATGCTACATTTCTCCCATAAGCAGGTCCATGTCCTGCTACATCACTGTTCTTTGCTGTATGCCTGGTGTTCTGGACCTCATACACACCAAACCCTTTCATCTTCTATCGTGACATGCCGGATTTTTATCAAAGGGTTCTGTTTATCTTTAGTCTGATCAGAGGAAAGTTTCTTTAAAGTGCAAAAATAGATACATGGAAGTTTCATTTGATTTTCATTAGCATTGAATCATCAGTGTTAAACTAAAGGAAAACCTCGGACTCTAAACTGTTCAGCGGATGAAGGTGAAACTGTGCCCTGATTGTATGTAATCAAACTATGTATTTACGATGCTTGTTATTTTTTCAGATTTGTCTCTGCTACATTTAACATCGCCATACACACTGACTGTCCATGAGAAGGGCAACGTTTCACTGCAGTGCGACATCACAGATCATGAGGAGGTGGCCTGGTATCGACTGAGTTTCTACACCTTAACCCTCCTGATCTCAGCACAGAAAACCCGCACTGTAAAAAGCCTCCCTGTTTATTACAGCAAAGATGAGCATCGATTTGTCCTGAGGCCAGACAGTGAGATAACCACAGCTACCTTCACCATCAACAACCTCATGGAGGAAGATCTGGGGCTGTATTTCTGCGGAATTACAGCCGAGCCTGCTCAGATGCATTTCGGCAGAGCAACCAGACTACAGTTTGAGGGTCTGTGCACTTTATTTTATTATTATATTATATCGCATGTAAATAAAAAAGTAGATACAAGATAAACATATAGTGACAAAGGCTGTACATGGAATAAAGAACACGTCACCCAATCAGAGGAGGTCACATGACCCATAATATCACATGGACTTTAGGTATTTTGAGCAGCTTCAGTGAACACATTTATTTGTTTAATATAAATAAGAAAAATAGTTGTGGATGTGCTGGTACAGGAAAATAATCCACAGCCAGGTGGTGTGATGTAACGTCATGCAAAAGCGGAGTCTCTGATTTCATCCAAGTTGATTAGTTTCCAATAACAGCATTATTAATTCATTATTATAACAGCATGTATTAATTGTTTCATTCTCTTAATAGCTCAGCAGCTTACCAATGACTTTATTAATGTTATAGGCTGCATTTAATATTTGCAAAAGCAGAAACTCATTACAGGCTCTGGGTTACTGATCAGAAGGTCATTTACTTTAATGCATATGCAACAAAAAAGCTTTCTTCCTCATGCACACAGGAAAGGGAAATGTGGGCACACACACACACACACACACACACACACACACACACATGGTGACTCAGTAAGAATGCTTTAATTCTATTCAGGTAAAGACGAAGAACCAAAGGAAACATTTTTGACCCAAAAACCACCAGGCGAGAGAGAGAGAGAGGGGAACACAGGTAAGACACTACACAATTCACAATTAAATGTGCATACAGAAGCATTTATACAGTCAGTTTCTCACACTACGTTCTCCAAGAGTTGGAATTTTAAGGAATATAGTCTTTTGTCTCATGTGAAGGGTCTCGTGAGGTCTTTTGAAAGTCTGCTGTCGACCCCGAGCAGAGAGGGTTGCAGACAAGACAAACGCCTCTGAGAGACAAAATAAGCTTATTCGTTGTCTGTTCTTATTCTACACCAGTTTCATCTGTACTTACACTCAATAAAATAACACTTTGCATAACATTTCATCCTAATAATTTCATCCCATCTCTCTCTCTCTCTCGCTCTCTCACCAGGTGAATCGAGTGTGTGTGTGAGGGTGTTGATGTTTGGAGGTGTGGGCGTGTCCGCGCTGCTCCTCCTCCTCACTACAGTAGTTGCCTGTAGTGTGATCAGACACAGAAAACAACAACATCAGTTATAAGATAAATACTTTTGGTTTTAGTAACAGATTAATCATGTCTTAAAGTCACTTTGTTGTAAATAAGTATTAATAAATCAGGAGCATTAATGTTGTTCAGTGTTCTGCTTTACATTGCTCTGCATTTTGCTTTATAGATGTTTTAGCATGTAATAAATAATAAATAATAAATCCCAGTATCTAAACATAAATAAAAACTTTTATTTTACTATTTATTCACATTCTTCTTCTTCTTCTTCATTTTATTGTTACACAAAATAAAAACCTGATGTTCAACAAAATGAATGGAAATGACTGTGTTATTCCATCTAATGTAAGTGCAGGAGCTCAGTGTGAACAGAGTCCATTTCAAATCACACTGTACGTCACAGTGACACAGAGGTCCAACACCAAAACTAACACATGGCTTCTCATCTGTAGCCCTGAATTTTAGTTGAGTGAATAAACTGACTGAGCAAACTATTAGAAACTGGCTCACACAGTGTGTTTCAGCTCTGTTTCAGCGTGTCTCCTGTGTGTGTGTGTGTGTGTGTGTGTGTGTGTGTGTGTGTGTGTGTGTGTGTGTGTGTGTGTAATTTGACCCCGACACACACTCGCTCGCCTTTACACCCCCTCCCCAGCTTCACACACACACACAGAAACTCTGCTCTGTCACGATTCTTTTCAAAGGTAAAGTGCTGATTCATTTTTTTTTACTTTACAGCAGTGATTTCGTTGGTATGCGCCCACGCGTGTGTCATTAGAGAGATTCCTTCTTTTTCTGTTAAAACTGTGTTTCCGTTGTCTGTGTGTTTGTTGTGAAACTTAAAAAGTGAGGTGGGGGGAGAGAGGAGGAGTTTTACTGTGTAAGACGTGGCGAGGGAAGGGGTTAATTTCACACACACACACACACACACACACACACACACACACACACACACACACACACACACACACACACACACACACACACAAATACACGGCGCCTGCATGCACAAACGGAAACACTTATCAGTTGGGATTTACTTTTTTAGAGGTAAAGTGCAGGTTAATTTGTTTTATTTTTACTTTATATTTTGTATTAATTATTTTATGTATTTATTTTTTTGGGCTGTGGAACGAATAATTTGAGTTTTCATTCATTTTGGTTTACATTAAGTTTGGTTTGGAAAATTTTGGTTTACGAGAATTTTGGAATACGAGTCCACTTCCGGAATGAATTATGCTCGTAATCCAAGGTTCCACTTGGATATCCGAAAAAACCCAAAAACACAGTTTGAAGTCTGAAGCCTCCCCATTAACACACACCAGTAAGCCTTCTATAGGAGCACTTTATTTTAAATCCTTATTTACCTCTGCTGAGTTGCCGCCTGGGTTTTAGGGGTAAAGCGATGTACTGTATATTCACTGTCTGTTTTCAGTTTAATCATTTATATTAAAATGTACCTAAGATTTCACAGACCATTAATATAACCATATAATACTATTTACTATTTACTGATTAACTGAAGATACATTTGATTATTTGACACATAATGTTAAATAAAGATATCATATAGCATGTGTTACTCTGTAGATCTTGTAATATACTGTATAGGAAAATTTGTACATCCTTTAGTTTCTGGTTCTGTGGTTTTGGGAAAGGTTAATGCTCAGTACACCCAAGTCACAATGTTTCCTTTGTAATGCAACTTACACACCAGAAACCCAGTTGGTAATAACACTTCAGCTTCCTCTCACCTCCCAAAACATTACAGTATGAGGGCTGGTCGTGCTACAATCACCTCTGTGTGTCGGATCTAATACACAGCCATCGACTCCTAATCATGAACTCATTGATGTCCATTGCTGGATTCCCAACAGAGCTCCTGGTATCTCAGGCCTTCACTGCTGAGGCAGCTGAGACTGTGACCATAAGGTTGTTGGTGCCTTTTATTGTGGCAATCCTCAAAGCCAGTGGGGGACACCAGGGGTAACGACACAGGGGTTGTCAGAATGAGGAAGGAGGCCTTTCTAGCCCAGTTAGCTTGTAGGAAAATCAAATGAAATATATCAGGAGAACAAGTGGAATGGGACTGAGGAAAATATATTGTGTTCTGAAGTGTTTTGGTCAAAGCTGTTGTTAAATAGAGAGACACACACACACACACACACACACACACACACACACACACACACACACACACACACACACACACACACACACAAAAAAAAAAAACCTTTTAGTGTTAAAGGGTTTAGTCATAGTATAGGTGCACATTACTTCTGCTTAGAGGAAGCATCTTACAATAATATGAACGATATTTCTCAAACACTTTGTGCTAGTCTTACAGGTGTAGTCTAGGGTTAGTGCAATAACAGGAATATGCCAATGTGGAGGATAAAAAGACAGACATACATGAACGTTTCAGAAGATAGAAATCAGATTTTCTAAACCTGGCTAGGACAAGGCATTTCACTTACTGATGAGCAATAAGTAGGTTAGCAAACAACTTTTCACATGGTAGAGCCTTTACGAGAGCTCATACACAGTAAAGGAGGATGTGGTTATGGTCCATCTGAAGAGAAACAACACTGACTCCATGCACATGAACTACATAATGAAAACCACAACAAAGCTCACAGATGATACACAATATTGAGAAAATCTCATTCCAGAGATGAAAAAACTAAATTATCAGGTTCATAAAAGTCTGTGTTTAGTTTTTTTTCAGTCTGCATCCCAGGGACATCCAAAGCAGGTTCCCAAACCACTTCAACTGTCTTCTTTCAAAGCAGAGAAGCCACAACGCCACCTCAGCTTTTCCTCAATGTTTCTCACACCCTGTCTGATGCCCCTCTGTAAATAAATCATTTTCAGCATTGCTACCTTATTCTTTCAGTCCACCCAGTCCAGCCCATCTAATGACTACTGCATAAGTGAACAGGAAGACAGACTGACCCCCCCCCACTTTTTATATTTAAATGGAGAACATATGAATGTTAATAATGAGGACAGTGAAATGTGTTTTGCTCTGTATTTTTATTTCTTTCTCCTGGTAGTTTTTGGGGTAGAAAATGTTTCTTTACCTGTGAAGAAAAACATTGAAACGGTTACTGAGTCGGTATGTCACATCCTCCTTAGAAAAAAGGAAATAACACGCCACTTTTAAAGCGTGCATGTGCGCACACACATTTTCTCTCTTATGTGGTTTTATGTGAATTCTAAAGAAAGAGAAGTGCAGCAAATAGGCCTCAACCCGACCTTCTGATCAGCAAACCAGCATCTTTAATGAGCTTCATGTAGACAGATAGATTCCGTAGATACAACTTTATTGTAATTTCATAGTACAGGTACTAAAGTGCAGTTCAACATCTACCAGCAGAATAGTAGTGAATATACAGTGCAAATATTATAATGTGCAGCTTAAATAAGTGCATATAGACTACACTATAAACGTTTGTGTAGAGAAGTTTGGTAGCCAAACTAAATATTTCTTATTGCTGTTTAGTTGCCCCGGGTCAGTTCGCTCAAGTAGTAATTTAAATAATTGAGTCAGTTCAAGTAATATAGTTTGTGGGCTTAATTAATTATATTTCTGCAGGGTTGACTTATGGGAAGTTGTGTCCCATTGTAGCCCACTGATGTACCGTAGGTTCAAGTGATTGTTTTCCACTAAAAACAAGTTAGTCTAAAAACCCCCCAGCAATTAAACCACAGGTTAAAAAACCGTTATTATTTCACGACCAACAGTGTGAGGATTGACAAAGTTAAAACAGCGACAAGACAAGAGAATATCGCTTCTATTTTGCTTAAGGCTCCCATTCCCACCTGACATCTCCTGATTTAAAATCTGCTTGTCGAGCTGTTAATGATGTCCAGTAAACTAATTCACAAGGGCATGAAAACGGCTCTACAGCGCATTTTGACACGAGCAATAGGGATGTATTATGGACACAATTACACTTCAATAATCAGCCGTTGAAGAAAATCAATAATGTTCTACTGAGCCCTAAATAAATGATAATGAAACCAGTAACAACACTACAGTCTAAAAAATTTAATTAAAACAGCAGCACTAATGACTACAAACTATTGTGATTATTTTCTCACCAGGTGAGAAAATAATCACACTCTCCAACTCTGAAATGTTCGCTACATTGAGCAGGGTGAATTCAGGGAAAGCAACTGGCCATGACAGCATCACTCTGAGGTAAAATGTTCCCTTTTTCAAAATGAGAGTAGAAAAGGTTGAGCGCGTCCAGAACTGAAGGCTGTATTGTATGAGGACCGTTGCTAGAGAGTGTTTGATGACTGGCGAGTACTTGGGCAGCATAAACAATGAGAGATGGTCAGATTGTCTGAGATGGAGGAGGCTTGTGACTCTTAATCAACAGCCTCACTATTACACATGATTCAGGGTTTTAGGACAAATTCTGTTGAAATTTTGGAAGAACAGATCTTGGGTTGAATTGTATAAAATCCTGCGCTGACTGCAGATTGTTAATATCAGCACTGAGTTCTTTCATGGCTGTGCAAGTCTTAGCATTCAGGCGACATGCACTGCCATCACAACAGCACAAATGAACTCACATGATAAATAAACGAGCCTGAATTTTAGATCAGCAGAGCAGTGAGACGTAACAGTGACAAACACAGTGCACCATGTTTACATTAATGTATAACCCCCACCTCTGTTTTGACCTGTGACTGGTGTTTTGTTTTGTTCTCATGGTGAAAATGGTGCGTTTCTTGAGCTCCAGCATGTTTTTTGAGATGCGATGTTGAGCCAATTTTCAGGAAAAAACTAAACAGAATATTGCAGTCCATAATCCGTCTCTGCATCAGAGTCCAGATGATGATCTCATCCAGGTTGTTTGGCAGGGACCACACATTAGTGAGTGTGCTAGAAAAAAAATGCTAGAAAGTGCTGGTTGATGTGGGTTTAGCCTTTGCTTAGCAAAGTCCTCCGCATTTTCCTTGTCTTTGTTTCGGGTCTCTGCACCAGCGCGCACACTTCCAGTCGACATAAAGGGCTCGTTATGTACGCAATCCTTACAAGCTCCTTAGTATCTGGTCAAAGGTGAAAATAGTCTGAAGCAGAGTTTGTGCAAATGTGATTGCGCTCCAAAAGTGCCTGTAGTAGTTTATACTCGCACAGCTGAATTGCACAAAGGAGACTAGTGTGTAAATAAGCAGAAATATGGTCTGGAGAGACGCTGAGCCTTGCGGTGTATAAATGCCACCATCTTGGTCTTCTCTGTTTGCACGGCTATTCTAAGGGAAGAAACTTGCAGATGGTAATACTGTAATACTGTAACTATTAAATTGCAAAATCTGGAAAGATGCTGAAAGACTCTGTCAAGGTGCTGGGAAGATGCTGAGCTTCATGTTGCAGACACGCCGCTATCTTGGTCTTATATCATGTATGTAAATTTAAGCTAATTATAACATGCTCAAAACATAAAAGCAAATATGTAAGAAACTTCCACTGGATAAATACTTGCAGTTCAGCCTCCACTAATGCATTAAATCATAACAGTAAATAGCTTCTAATTTCTTAAACAACCATGTCAGAACACATACAGTATACTGTGGTCATGGCAAAGATGTTCCTGTTTCTGAAGGGTCTAATTAGTGGGGACCCGTCATTTTTAAGAAAGACAGGTGGTTAGAGTTCACTTAAACATTTGGTGAAATGAACACAGAACCCATAGCAGGAGAACTAATAGTACAACTAATAGTAAAAGTAAGAGCATATCCACACACACAGTGCAAGAGCTCAAGGGATTGGGACCAAACAGCCACGTAGCCTAAAGAAAACCACTTATTAATGATCATTTTTAAAAAGGGCTTTTAGTTGGCTGGAGAGCATAAAGAATGGACTGTGTACCAATGGTAAAGGGTCATGTGATCTGATGAGTCCAGATTTACCCTGACCCAGAGTGATGCAATAAGCCTTTGAGGGGTAGTGTTATGATCTGGGGTTGGTTATGTTGGTCAGGACTGTCATGTAAGTCAAAAGCACAATGAAATGATAAGTAATGTATTTATAATTAATGGGGTATTATATTTTGGAGATTGCTTGGGGAGTCTGCAACAGTGACATGGAGCAGCAGCTTTAGAAACCTCGGCAGATTTCAGTTTGTGAAATGGTTCGCACTATGGCCTGAAGTTTGCATGTTCTCTGCATGCTTGGTGGGTTTCCTCTGGGTACTCCAGTTTCCTCCCACAGTTGAAAGAGATACAGAGAAAGATGATAAGTTTTTACAAATTCCACACAGTACATGTGTGTGTGTGTGTGTGTGTGTGTGTGTGTGTGTGTGTGTGTGTGTGTGTGTGTGTGTGTGTGCTTGTGCTCTGCAATGTATTTCCACTCAATCCCTTGTGTACCTCCTCATGCTGGATAATTATAAGTGTAAGTACATTACTGTTTGGCTTGGGGTTGTTTCAGATGCTCATGCACCACCAAAAGAATATGATTGATTTGCATCTCACATACATAGTCCACCATGAATCTGAATAGAGAATTCTGCCCTTCCTGCTTTTCTCTACGGCATTCAGAGCACCAAGATGGCTGCCGGGTGGGTGGGCATGTGTAACTGTGTAGATTCAGCTTTGTGGAATGACTAGCAGATTGACCTTATGGAAGCACTAACTGATCACATGGCCACCCCCTTCTCATCATATGATCGTATAGCAAGGTGTTATTGATGATGATGTGAGACACTGCTCTGTGTTGGCCACAATCTCTCTCTCTCTCTCTATACCATCTGTCCTCAGCTGTGTTAGATGTTTGTCTGCACCCATGTGCAGTTGCCATCATGTGACACCTGCTGAGAATGATTGATAGTAGGGATAAAGGGGTGGTCAGGTACGCCTTTGGCTTTGGGGCCTTCCCGAGTTTGAGCCTTACACAGCATTTGAGGTTCTGCTGGGGGTTTCTGGTGTCTTGGTCAGGGAAGGTACTTGGTGGTCGAGATGGTAAACTTCCTTCCAGCTCGTCCAGGCCGGTTGTTGGTACGCTCGGCATCAAACCACGGGTTATTGTAAGTGAGAAGATCGTGCTAGTTCTGGATCAATGAACATTGGGTTGCCCCACTGTGTTTTTGCTTACTGAGGTGGCTGGGTGGCTCCTGTCAAGTGCACAGGAAAAAGCCCAACATAATTCTTTCAGCCTTGAACAGCTGCCTGCCAGAGTTGCTCTGTGTCTTTGTGTGTCTTTTAAAAAAAATTAAAAAATAAAAACTTTTTTCTTATTCATTCCTATCCAGACGCAACCTGTGATCACCAGAATTGTAGAGAGTTGGTCATAGGAAGCTGTAGACACCCAACAAGGAAGTTTAGATTTTCTGTAATGCTTATGGAGACAATGTTTAATGTACAGACTGTGTTTGAACAGTATAATATCCACAGGATGCTGCTTTCTGAATAATATGACTACTAGGACTACTAGTTACACTACTAGTTATATATATAAAACACATATGTGTTGGTTGTTTCTTTATTTGTAATGACTTTTGTTTGTTTTTTTTGTTATTGTCACATCTGCATATGATGTGGTTTGATGCCTCTCAGTTCTAAGGAAATGGAAAACAGTTTCGATTGTTGTTGCACACCCAAGATGGAAGTGAACATATTGCTCTTTTTTCTGACTTGCACACATGTGCAGGCCTTTGCAACTGGTATGTTTACATTTAAATGATATTCTTTTTTAGTGTCAGTATTATTACTATTATCTTTGTAAGGAAAGAGTATCTGAAGTACTGTCTTATTTCCATTTTCTCATTTTGTTACTTTAGTTAAAAAAATGTAAATCCATCACACTAAAGGTTACTGTATGTTTCTCATTATGTTTGTATATTTATTAGTTCAGTTAGTCAGTAGAGTTGAATGGATTTACTCCAAACTGTCAGAACGTAATGATTGAATGTAAAGTAAAGAGCATTATGGGCATTTTTCCTGATGTGATTTTTTTCTTTCTGTTTCAGAGAACTCTACGTTCCCTCACACACAGACTGTCAGGCCAGGAGATAACACCAGCCTGCTCTGTAACATCACCGGGTACGAGGTTGTGTCCTGGTACTGTCTAAATGATACCGGAGATTTTACACTTCTGATTTCAGCAGAGAAAACCCGCACCCGTAAGATCCTCCCTGTTCATTATAACAAACATGAGGATCGCTTCATCCTGGAGCCGGACAGCGAGGTTAACACGGCCATATTCACCATCAAAAGCATCAATAAAGACGACCTGGGACGTTATTTCTGTGGAACTAAAGCCAGATTCCAGGACCATATGCAGTTTAAGAAGGTGACCACATTGCAGTTTGAAGGTTTGTGTTCTCCTATAACCAATAATGTATTAACACTGCACAGGCTATTCTACATAAAAATCACTTTTATTAATGACGGGATCCATAAGTTTATAGTTCAATATATAGTCTATTTCTGAAGTGTGACATTTCCTCAGAAGCAGCAGCAGGTATCAGAGGTTTACTTGTCACGGTTACTTGTTGCTGCTACAGTCTAAATGTCACACTGCAAAAGTAGAATATTGTGTATATGTTGAAAAAAAACTGATATATTACAAAACATTATATTTATATGTATGTAGCTTGTGAATTAATGTGATTTGATTCAATTACTGGATAGATTTTCTCATTACTAAAGAAATGAATATCATGCAGATTAATAGTCTGTGCAATAGTAACCATTTATTCATTACAATATATGTAGATTACTTACATATTACTGTTATTAAGTAACATTAATGTTATGTTGACTTTGATAACAAAAAATAGTACATTAAATGAATGCCAGCTCTCATGCAGGCTCTGTGTTATTTTGTTATAAACTTCTACGCTGAACTTCTTCTGAACTTCTTCCTTTTTCTGCTCACAGTTTCCTTTGGGTGGTTTTACCCCCTAAATTATGGAATCTTCCTGAATTCTATGTGCAGTTTACCTAACAGGGAGCTACTAGCTAATCAGAACACAGCAAATGACCCGTGCTCACTCTGTGCCCATTCAAACTCTCAGATGCCATCTATAGAAAGACGGAGTCAGCCAGTGTACAGTCATCCTACTCATGAAAGTCTGTCTGACATCAGGGCCTGTATTTACTAAACGTCTTAGAATCACTCGGAGGAATTGTGCTCAAAGTTCATTTAGGACTGAAAATATTCCTACATAAAAGTTGTTTATGAAGGTTCCTTCCTCTTTTCTTCAGTAAGGAGGAGGAAGATGTATGACATCATTTTCACGAGAAAATTTATAGCTGCATGACATCATCCTAATCAGACTGCTCCAGTCACAACAGTTTAAACCCCTACAATAGAGCAGTGTAGGACCGTGATAATCTGATCAAAAAGATTTTGAAAGAAGGTGAAACTGAGGAAGGATGAGGGTGTTTTGCTTTCAGAGGACAGAGTAGAATGTAAAGAAATACTGTAGTAAAGTCAAATTCTGCCCTACCTCTGAAGATAAACAGTGAGTGAGGGAAATTTTTTAAAGCATCAGTGCCAACTGTCAGTCTGCAGCACGAACCCCTGAGGAGTGTGAAACAAGGGGATACACCATATTAATAATAAAAAAACAGATATAAAGAATTTTATACAAATATATAACATTATACTGGGGTTGGACAATGAAACTGAAACGCCTGGTTTTAGACCACAATAATTCATTAGTATGGTGTCGGGCCTCCTTTTGTGGCCAATACAGCATCAGTTGGTCTTGGGAATGATAGATACAAGACCTGCACGGCGGCCAGAGGGATTATGAGCCGTTCTTCTTGCGGAATAATGACCAGGTCACTACGTGATGCTGCTGGAGGAAAACGTTTCCTGACTCGCTCCTCCAAAACACCCCAAAGTGTCTCAATAATATTTAGATCTGGTGAGTGTGCAGATGGAGATGTTCAGCTTCATTTTCATGTTCATCAAACCACTCTGTCACCAGTCCTGCTGTGTGTATTGGCGCATCATCATCCTGATACACGGCACCACCTTCAGGATACAATGTTTGGGTGCACATGATCCTCCATAATGGTTCTGTAGTCCCTGGCAGTGACGCACCCATCTAGCACAAGTACTGGACCTCGGCAATGCCATGATATCGCAGCCCAAACCATCACTGACCCTCCCCCATGCTTCACTCTGGGCATGCAGCAGTCTGGGTGGTACAGTCGCTTCTTTGGGGCGTCTCCACACCGTAACTCTCCTGGATGTGGGAAAGACAGTGAAGATGGACTCATCAGAGAACAATACATGTTTCACATTGTCCACAGCACAAGATCTTCACTGCTGGTACCATGGAAACCGACGTTTGGCATCGGCACGAGTGACCAAAGGTTTGTCTATATCAGCCCGGCCGTGTACATCGACCCTGTGGAGCTCCAGATGAACAGTTTTGGTGGAAACAGGAGAGTCGAGGTGCACATTTAATTCTGCAGTGAGTTGGGCGGCTGTATGTGGTTTTATGTTTTTTGGATACACTGCGGGTTCGCACCCGCACATCCCTTTCAGACGGTTTCCTCCTGCGTCCACAGTTACTCCTGTTGGATGAGGTTCGTCCTTCTTGGTGGTATGCTGACGTTACCATGGATACCGCGGCTCCTGATACATCACAAAGACTCGCTGTCTCGGTCACAGATGCACAAGTGAGACGCACCAACAATTTGTCCTCTTTTGAACTCTGATATGTCTCTCATAATGTTGTGTGCATTGCAATATTTTAGTAAAACTGTGTTATTACTCTACTAATTAAACCTTCACACTCTGCTCTTACTGGTGGAACGTGCAGTCAATGAAGATCGGCCACCAGGCTGCTCAGATTTAACAATGAAACCTCCAACATTACATTGGCCAGTGTTTCACTTTCATTGTCCAACCTCTGTACATACTTGAGTATACCAATTGAGTTTTGATGATGTGATGATGTTTTTGGTTAACATAAGCCTCCAATGGTGCTCAGAATGATGATTTCATGTGTGTTTATGTGTATGATGCCAACAACTCCAGGGAAACCAGTAATGCACAAACTCAAATCATCCCTGTTATAAAGCTGCATCTTCACTTTTACCAAAAAACGTAAAAAGTAGAAGTCACCTGTGGAGACACTTAAAAGTAGGACAAAAATGACATCACTTTGAGAAGCTTTGCCCACTTAGGAGCGATTTCCTAAAATATGGGCCCAGATCACACAGTTAAAATACACAAAACATTGAAAAATGGAAAACAAAAAAGAGCATCACTTTAAGCTGTCAATCTTATAACTAATTACTTGACACACTTTAAGTATGTTAAAATT
>JAAGKR010005728.1:38109-48539 GCA_011419295.1 Clarias macrocephalus
TAACTGTCACACCTTACACCTTCCCATATATCTTAGGTGTGAAAACCGTTGCTGCTAACATTAACCTCACAACTGTCGAATAGCTCTTTTTTACACAGCCGTTGGAGTGATGTCTCCCAGGAGGGTATTTGCAGCATTTCCTCTCGCCTGAGCTTTGCGCATCTTCTCAAGACGTCTTCGTTCTTGTCGTGCTGCAGCTCGCCTTTCTTTGATGTCTTGAACATTTTCAGCTGTACTTATTACATCTCCTATAGTGAGCTGGGACATATGACAACTTAAAACATTAGCAAACTCCATAACAGGGTTCAATATAATAGATTTTAATGCAAAATATAACAGTTAAACTTCTCTTTTTGTCTAATCAAGGATACAGTACTTTGAGATGCTGTCTGAACTGGGTAGTCTCGTGGCTTGGCAGTGGCTGTAGACAGGGGTTAACGAACGCGTGGCACAGAGCGCGTGCGGTGTAGAGAAATGAGGGCTGCAGCGCGCGTGCACGATCCGACGCGCGGGTTGGGAGAGAGCAGCGGCCGCGTGAGCGCGGCTGTGTGGAGAGGTGAAGGCTGCAGCGCGCGCGCTGAATCCGGCGTGCAGTTTGAGAGAGAGTCGGAGACAAAAACGAAAGCAGTGGGTCAAAGCCGGGTTATCAATCAGCGTAGCGAACAATTCCGAGTCGTGAAGCTGAGGACGTAGTCAGAGGGGAAAAAAAGGTCAACAACGTAGAAGCAAAAGGTATAATGAGCAGATACAATAGACACAAAAGATACACTAGACACTGGGCTTGGAGCACGAAATAATTCGGCACCGGACGGTTGTTCCTGGGCGAATTATATAGAGTGAAAACTAATGAATGAAATACGGAGCAGGTGAGCTCATGCCTGTGAATGAAGCGGCAAAACGGAAGCAGTGCAAAGGAATGTGGAGAGGGGCTGCAGGTGATCATGACACGGCTCGAGCAGAGGGCTTGACTTGACGTAGCGTTACACAAAACATTGAAAAATGGAAAACAAAAAAGAGCATCACTTTAAGCTGTCAATCTTATAACTAATTACTTGACACACTTTAAGTATGTTAAAATTCCAAGGTAAAGGTTTAATCTTATCTGCTTTATATTTCAGTGGAAAAAGAGGAACCAGGAGATGAAAATGAGGATGTGGAGAAAGACGGCAAGAAAAAAATAAAATAGAGACTTTGTGTGTAATGTAGTCACTTTACTTTTAGAACAATTCTAAAAATCCTCTCTCTCTCTCATCAGGTGAACCAACTGTGTGTGAGAAAGTGTTGATGTTCGGAGGTGTGGGCGTGGCTGCTCTACTCCTTCTCCTCTCTACAATAGTTGCATATAGCGTAATCAGAGGCTGAACACATTTAATAGACTGTTGAATTAATTTAACAAACATTAAAACGCTGAGACATGAAATAACGACACTGTAGCTTTAAACAATGACTCAAGACGTATCTGTTTCTTCAATATCTGTACTAATCCCCAGCCAAAAAAAAAAAAAAACCTTCACAACTGTCTTGGTCTGATGGTACTTAGGTGGTAACCTAGTAACCCAGTATAAGTATCTACATTTTGCAATGATGGAAACTTTTTTGTATGATGCAAACACTTTTTGTAAGTGGCTCTGGATAAGAGCATCTGCCAAATGACTAAATGTAGATGTATCTCAGTTATTATTATCATTAACAAATTGTTATTAGTAGTATAGCACATTGAGTGATTTAGAATTGTATTTGCACAGGCTGTAAGCTTTTTCGTCTGCACTTTCCTTTACACTAGAGCAGGAGTTGCTCAGAGGTTAAGGCAATGGACTGGAAGGTCCCAACCTCAACAGCTTAGAGGTATAAGGAGATTCAAGTCACTCTGCACAAGGGTGTCGGCCAAATGCCATAAATGTTTATTTACACATTGCTTCCTGTAAAAGAACAAATAATGTTTGTTGTTAATTTAAATTTTCAATTAAAAGTCTCTGTTTCTTCACTACTAAAGGTGTGAAAGATTTTCATTCTTTTTCTGTAAAGTCCATATTTGGAATGTTGAAATCAAACATAAAATATTTGTCTATTTAACTCTATTTCCTTTATTTAAAAAAAAAAGGATAGAAGGAAAATGGATGCGGCAAAACACCCCAAAATCTGTTTGTTACTGCACATCTCATCAAAGTGAAGCTGCTTGTCAGTGCTGCTCAAGTCACACGCAGTATAGAGTTTAACCCTGAACGTTATTCTTAATGAGGCAGCTGATGAAATCCCCATCTCACCTTTTGTAGAAAGGCTGTGGGGTACTAAGGACACACACACACACACACACACACACACACACACTCAAACATACCTATACATACTTGTAAATATACTTACATACTTGTAAATATACTTACATATACTTACAAGGTTGTACAGTAAATGAGTCTGTTGCTACAGTTGGTTTAGAAAAGATTCACCCCCATAAAATAATTAATTACTTTTTGTTGCTTTACAGCCTGAAGTGAAGAAAGAAACAGTTTTGTTTTATCCAGCTGTATTTACTCAGTGTACCTTTTGATCAAGTAAAAGATAAAACACCAACATGTCAGAAAAAAATAAAAAACAGAATCACTGATTTGGAAAAGGATGACTCCCACCTAAAGTAACCTGCAGTCTCAATCAGTTGAAGCTAATCACCTTCTCAATGGCACACAAAGCTTTGTACATCTAGACTTTGCAATATCTGCCCACTTTGCTTCGCAGAACTGCTCAAGTTCAGTTAAATTTGACGGTGACCATTTGTAGACTGCAGTCTTTAAGTCATTTCACAGATTTTGAATGGGGTTTAAGTCTGGACTCTGGACTGACTAGTTCATGCCCCTCGTGGAAAAGTGAGAACCACCACTCGTGGTAAATGTTCATATGAGATGGTGTTAATGATGGCTCAGCCCTCAACAGGAAATTTAGTGCAACCTGAATTTTATGTACAGTGCTGGGAAATTTACAGCCTACTGGTGAAGTATATTTACAGGTGCACTAAAAAAAAAAACCTCAAAGTGCCAAAGAAACAAAACAGCAAAATAAAGGGTAACATGTCTGGAAAGAAATATCACACATATATAGTATCCACATTATACCAGTTGAAAGTTCATCCAAGACACCACAGTTGCACTCTCCCTCTGACTTGGTTAACAAGCAACTAGTTGGATTCTGGCCTTCTCGTTTATAGGACAGACTCCACCCCTTCCTGAGACTTCTCATAAATAGGTAGGTACAGGAGGTATAAGCTCATTACTTAATGCACAGTCACTCATTTGTACTTTCATTTTATATCAACCACAAACCCCACATATTATCCAAAATAAAGTAAAACATTAATTACAAAACAATACATTTAATGCTTTGATTTTACGACACACACACACAAACTCGGGTGGCCCAAGTGGCATTCGACAATGGTTTGGCGCTCTGGTGCACTCAGTGCAGTCAATGATGTCATAACTGAGCGTCGCCCAATCGCACTGTTTGGCCGACTTAGCGCCTCACACCGGACCGAGGACCATTGCCCACCCAGTTAAATACACCAATAAGACAAGACAGACAATACATCAACTAATGTGCGAAATGTCTGGGATTATTAATACTGATGGAAGGGGAAAGGAGTAAATGTTGAACATGTTTGTGTGCCATCCGCGCCGCCAATGGTAGAACAGCAGGAGGGAAAATAAGTGTGATTATTACAAAGGTAAGCGTGTGTGTGTGTGTGTGTGTGTGTGTGTGTGTGTGTGTGTGTGTGCCAGTGTTGTCCAGCGGTGATAACTAGGACATTCACCTTTTTCTCCTTCAACCACATTGTTTTGTTGGAAGGTAAAGCTTCTTCACAATTCTTGACAACTTTCTGGAAGAGGGCAGCAGATTTTCGTTTTCCTTCTATCCTGACAAGTGCTCCTGATCCCTTTTGCAGAGAAAAACCTCATAGGGGTGGTAATGTCCAGGGGGTGGTAATGTCCATAACAGGACATCACCACCCCTATGCTTTACTGTAGTGTAATAACAGTTGTTATTTGGATGGTGAGCTGTAGTGGATTTTCGGCAGACGTTTAATTTGATGTTGTGGCCAAATAGTTAAATTTTAGTCTCATCTGAACACCTGCATTTTCACAGGAAAGCTCAGCCGTGACTCCATGTGGCCTTTCTTGAGGAGTGGCTTTTATCTTACAACCCTCCCATACAAGCCACATTTGTGGAAAAGTTGTGATATTGTTGTCACTTGCACATAATGGGGCACAAAGCTAGATGGGAAACAACAGCTTAATAAATTTGAGCAATGTGAGAAGGACATTGGACACATGGTGGCATCTCAGGGATGCTGACTCAACTTAATTTTTTTAGTTTATTCTTGCTGTGTCTCCAAAGTTTCCAAGAACAACCTGAATGATCCAAACCAATCCGGATTCAAAGTGGCACATTCCACAGAGTCTGCCCTTTTGTCAGTCACTGAGAAGCTCTATGGTGCTAGATCAACTAAACTATCATCTGTCCTCATCCTCCTGGACCTGTCAGCTGCTCTTGACACAGTAAACAAAAAATTCTATTATCTTTTCTTACAAGCCCTGGAATCTGTGGAACAGCGTGGCAATGGTTTGCTTCCTACCTAGAAGATAGGGCGTGTGAGGTGACATGAAGGGGATCCACATCTGCCCCACGCAGACGCCCTACTGGTTCCCACAGGGTTCAGTACTTTGTCCTCTTCTGTTCTCCCTCTATAGCCGGTCTCTTGGAAAGGTCATATCATCGCATGGCTTTTCATATCATTTTTATGCAGATGACATGCAACTCCTTTCCCCATTTAGACACTCAGGTTTCCACCCGGATCTCTGGCATCTCATCCTGGATGGCAGCTCATCAGCTGAAGCTCAATCTGAGTAAAACCGAACTGCTGTTCATCCCTGGCAATTCATCCCCCAGTCAAGAATTTGTGATCTCCCTGGACAACATTAGGATCACTCCTTCAGCCACTGCTTGCAATCTTGGTGTAACTGTGGACAATCATCTGTCCTTCCCCCCCACACATTGCTAACCTGACTCGCTCTTGTCATTTTCGTCTTTACAACATCATCAGAATTTGTCCATTTCTTTCTTCACAGGCTACTCAGGTGCTTGCCTTCCTGTATCTTTTTACGTATAAAAACCCCTTACTGTCTGGTTGTTCAACTAGGTGTATAAACAAGCTTCAGTTAGTCCAGAATGCAGCAGCGAGGGTCCTCACTAGAACCAGAAGATACGAGCACATCACCCCTATCTTCTCTACACTGCATTGGCTCCCTGTGAAATTTCACATTGATTTTAAGATACTACTTTTGACATATAAAGCATTAAATGGTCTCATGCCACAGTATCTGAGTGAACTGTTGGTGTCTTACGATCTGCCACGCCTACTTCGTTCAAAGGATGCAGGCTGCTTGTCAGTACCGCGTATTATAAAAACTACAGCAGGGGGCGGAGCTTTTTCTTACAAAGCCCCAAAGTTATGGAATAGTCTTCCTATTAATGTTCGGGACTCAGACACAGTCTCAGTGTTTAAGTCTCGGCTAAAAACCTATTTATTTAGCACAGCATGTTTGTAAATAGATTAGCCATAGGTAAAGGCGCAGATCTGGGGGACTCATGGACGTAGAGTATCTGGTGAACTGGTATGTTTAGATGCTGTCTTTCCCACTCTCATTGATGACTCAGGTTTTTTGACAGTGAGGTGATTGGTCACTTTACATCTCAGTTCCCCCTCATGTCTGTGTTTCCTTCTGGCTCCTCCCTTTTAGTTATGCTGTATAGTTAGTCCTGCCGGAGTCTCTGCTTGCACTTTGCACTAAATATACATTCACCTTATACATGTTGACTGTGACCAGACCTAACTGTTATCTCTCCTTATTTTCTGTTCTCTCCTCTTCTGCTCTCTCTCTCTCTCTCTCTCTCTCTCCCTCTCTCTGTCGAGCTATACATGTTCGCTCCTGAGTTGCAGGACTCCAGGACAGGTTAGACGGCTCCAGACCCATCTGCCCTCTGGAGCCGTCTAACCTGTCCTGGAGTCATGCTTCTGGTTGGAGATCTCGTCGCATGGATGCCCCGTGTGGTCTGCCTGTATTCGTGTGGTGGTTGGGGATGGTTTCCATGAAGACTGTCCTGTCCTCGATTGATGCTGACAGCTGTTCTCTAGGAACCTGTGACTTCAGTTGCTCGATAGCTCAGGACTGGAATTTCCTACAGTCTACCTGAGCCTCCAGGAATAAACTGGACTCCTTTTAATTTTAATTTAAACATGTCTCCTGTTATACTGAACTTCCAGTCTTACACATTATTATGCTGATCCGTTATCACCCAGATGAGGATGGGTTCCCTGTTGAGTCTGGTTCCTCTCAAGGTTTCTTCCTATTACTCAGGGAGTTTTCCCTTGCCACCGTCACCCTCGGCTTGCTCATCAGGGACAATCTTATCATTTTGATTCATACACATTGCATACAAACTTACTTCTTTTGATTGTGTAAAGCTGCTTTGCGACAGTGTCAATTGTTAAAAGCGTTATATAAATAAAATTGACTTGACTTGACTTGACTATCTGTCCATTAAATTCAAAACCGTGATGCTTGACTACAAAGCTAAAAGTGGACAACACCCAGTTACCTCACTGCTCTAATCACACCTCACACTGCACCACATTCCATCTGAGTTTTTTAAGCAATTTTTATGTGTTTTAATTCTTGGCGTATTGTTAGGCCAATCACTTGAACCAACTACATCAGTGAGCCACAATGGGAGACAATTAACTTTTTTTAAGAGACGAAAAGTTGGGCTAAGTCAACCCTACAGAAATATAATTAAATTAGCGCACAAGCAAATATTACTTGATCTGACTTAAATATGTGAATTACAAATTGAGTCAACATAAGGTTTTGAACTGGGTACATGTGATGTCAACTAAACAGCAAATATTTTGTTTGGTCAGCTAACATCTCATCAATAGCCCATCATTCCTATCTTATCCACACTGCATCAGCTTCCAGTGAAATTCTGTGACATTACTATACTACTATTGACCTACAGTACTCAGCAGAAATGAGTACACCCCCGTGACACAAGAACACTTTCCAATATAATGTTGATTACAAAATTTTCAGTTTTACTTTTACTTTATTAGTCGATGTAAAAATGAATACACCCCACAACAAAAACTACCACATCTAGTATTTTGTATGACCTCTGATTTGTAAGGACTGTGCCAAGTCTTCAAGGAGTGGAACAAACAAGTTGGCTACAAATTGCAACATTTATCTTTGTCAACATCCTCTTTTAAAGACTGGATGCTGGATGGAGAGTGATGCTCAACTTGTTTCTTCAGAATTCCCCATGGGTGTTCGATTGGGTTCAGATCAGGAGACATACTTGGCCACTGAATTACTTTCAGCCTGTTCTTCTTCAGAAATGCAACAGTGGCCTTAGATGAGTGGTTTGTATCACTTTTGTGTTGGAAAAGTACACAGCAACCAAGGGCACGGAGCAATAGATCTGTGAATTCATGATACTATCAATGATTTCAGGAGAGGTGTCCTTTGTAGATGACATCTATACATGCCATTCCTCTGCAGTGTATGTCTACTATGTAATGGAAAACAATCAACCAAATTTGGCTTTTTTACTTCTTTAGCTAACTGCAGTGAAGTTGTATGACAATTTTCTTCAACCGTTTTCATCAGAAGACTATCCTGTTAATCCTGTGTTAACTTCCGTGGATGGCCTGGATGTCTGTCTTGGCATTTCAAATTTTTTTTTGCATTACTTTTGCCGAAGTATTCTGAATGATAAGTAATTTTTTGCTGATCTTCTTGTAGCATTCACCTTTCTTGTGTAAAGAAATTATTGTCCTTCTCAGATCTTGTCACATTTCTCTTACATGTGGTGCCATTGCTGACAGCATGAAATGGGAAGGAGGAGTCTGGGTGACGTAATGAAGGGTTTAAGTTGAGATGTGTGGAATACCGGGTGGATCCGGAGCGCCGCAGGCAGCTGGAGCCGGTAGGTGACAGCGTTAATCCGGAGGTTGATGCGGTATGGTCCGATGAATCTGGGTGATAGTTTCCGTGATTCAGTCTGCAGGTGTAGATTTCTTGTTGATAACCATACCTTGTCACCTACTTGGTACATGGGTATCGATGGCAATGTTGAATGGTGTAGCGGGTGTTAGCAAGTCGGATGGCGTTGTTTGCTCGTTTCCAGAGTCGTCGACACCGGCAAACCAACTATTGGGCCAACGGTACTTCAACCTCCGGTTCTTGGTGGTCGAACATCGGAGGTTGGAAACCGTAGCACACCTCGAACGGGCTGAGGTTGGTGGCAGAGGACGTATGGAGGTTGTGAGACAACTCAGCCCATATGAGGTAGCGGGCCCAGGAGCACTGACGATCAGCAATAAAGCATCTCAGGTTGCGCTCCAGTTGTTGGTTGGTTCGCTCCGTCTGACCGTTAGTCTGTGGGTGGTAGCCGGAGGACAGACTGCAGGTGGAGTCGATCAGATGGCAGAAGGCCTTCCAGAACCGGGAGGTGAACTGGGGCCCCCTGTCCTGTGACGATGTCTTTTGGGAACCCATGCAGGCGGACTACGTGCTCTAATATCAGCTCAGCTGTCCTTTTGGCTGACAGGAGACTGGGGAGGGCCACCAGGTGTACAGCTTTGGAGAACCAGTCGACGATGGTGAGGATGGTGTCCTTTCCTTCGGAAACTGGCAGGCCCGTGATGAAATCAACGGCAATGTGTGTCCAGGGCCGGCGGGGAACTTGGCTGAAGTTCCCCTGGTGATGGCTGGTTGCTGTCCTTGGACCTGGCACACACTGGGCACGCCTGGACGAACTCATCCACGTCCCTCCTCATATTTGGCCACCAGAAGGCGCGTTGAATGAAGAGTAGTGTGCGTCACCTTCCGGGGTGTCCAGAAATTGGGGAGGAGTGTCCCCATTGGAGGACGTTGGTTTTGATGGAGTCGAGGACATAGAGACGACCAGGCGGGACACCTGCTGGTTCGATCTCCGCAGTCTGTGCCTGGCGAACCCTCGTTTCCAAATCCCAGTTAATTGGTGCAAGGATCTTGGTGGGTGGTAGGACAGGCGCGGGGTCCGCCCAGGGGATGTCTTCGTGCTGTCGTGATAGAGCGTCGGCCTTGGTGTTCTTGGACCCCGGGCGGTATGACAGGTGGAAGTTATAATTTTCGAAAAACAATGCCCACCGCACTTGTCTGGGGTTGAGTTGTTTCAATGTGCGGATAGTAATGAGATTCTGATGGTCGGTCCAGACGACGAACGGCTCTCTGGTGCCCTGGAGCCAGTGTCGCCATTCCTCCAAGGCCCACTTTATGGCCAGCAGCCCGCGGTCCCCTACTCCGTATCGCTGCTGAGTGGGGTCAAATTTCTTGGAGAAAAAACTGCAAGGGTGCAGTTTTTGGTCTGGACCTCGCTGGGAGAGAACGGCTCCGGCGCCCACATCCGAAGCGTCCACCTCCACAACGAATGGTTTGTCAGCATCCGGGTAAAGAAGGATGGGGGCAGTGGTGAAGCGGCGACAGAGTTCGTGGAAGGCGGAGATGGCGATGGAGGTGAGATGAAAGGGGTGAGATGAGGGGCGAGTCAGAGCGGTTAATGGTGCTGCAACTGTACTGTAGTCCTGGATAAAGCGACGGTAGAAGTTAGCAAACCCCAGAAATCGCTGGAGTTGTTTGAGAGTCTTGGGTAGGGGCCAATGACTCACAACTTCCAGTTTCTGCGAGTCCATGGCCACACCCTGGGCCGAGATGACAAAACCCAGGAACGCGGTGGAGCGCTCGTGAAAAGCGCACTTTTTCCAACTTACAGTACAGTTGGTGGGCGAGGAGTCTCTTTAGGACCGCCCTGATGTGCTGGACGTGTTTGTTGATGGTTCGGGAGTGACTGATGCACACACACGCACACGCACACACACAAATCACTCAGACGAACTAAAATAACATCTGGATTGAACTGATATACACACATGCACAATCACACTGATATACATCCATCTGAATCTGCTCATACCTACCTACCTGTGCTGCTCCTCGCAATTTTTTTCCACAATATTTATTGCTATTTGCACAAACTACTCTTGTCAATGTAAATTGTTTACTGCTGCTCTTCCCACTACCTCAATTCATCCTTCATCAAAAAGTACTGTTGTGTCTTACATTGTTGTGTCTGTCATGTACCTCTTTGTTTGCACATTTGCACGTGCACTTTGTCTATTGTGTATCTTTGTAAAATATTGATAGTTCTTCTTTTAGAGTAACTTAATGTAAAATGTATGTTGTAAATTTATGTTGTTGCATGTATGTAGCACCCTGGTCCTGGAGGAACGTTGTTTCGTTTCACTGTGTACTAACTGTATATGGTTGGAATGACAATAA
>JAAGKR010005729.1:0-37500 GCA_011419295.1 Clarias macrocephalus
ATATATATAAACTCCTTGAAATGAAGTGCATGAGGTTGATGATTCTGTAGAGGATGGTGAAGAGGCTTATAAGTCTTCTTTACAGGTGTTAATGCATTACAATTTGAATGTATTACAAAATAATTTCCTAGCAACCACTTCCATAAAAAGGCTTTAGCAGAGACACATCACTTGAAATATAATCTTGACTAGACACAATATTTTCGAATTTAATATTACTATGCAACATCCATGCAATATCTTAAAATTTTATTCGAATGCATGATTTTCAGTGTTTGTCATTTTGTATGTGCTGAAAATTGAAGATTTTGCTGAAAAGGGCAAAATAAAATAGTTATATTTTAATATTCAAGAATGCCTGATCTTTAAGACTTCAAGAAAGTAATGCAATTTTGAGATTATAACAATATTGGTCAGATGTAAGAAATGAAAATAGAAAAGTAAAACTGTCTTCTTACATGTGATGCCAGTTTAAAAAAATAAAAATATATTTTAAAAAATACATAAAAAATGAAGATTCATATTTTAAAGTTTATTTGTGCAAAGCAGACTACTGATGTCTTTTATTATGATTTCAGTGGCATCACAATGTATAATTCTCTACAGAACTGAATTTTAGGCAGTATGGTTTATATTCAGATTTCTTGTGGCTTAGGCTAAGTGCCACTAATAGAAAGTCAGTTAGGGGCTCATATGTATTCATATGAGTACAAAGCAGTCCTGTCTGGTGTCAGTGTAGCACTGTGACTGTGCATGCGGTAGCTGTGATTTGTTCATTTCTTTGCTGTCAGTGGTGTGTAATGTGTGTAGAGGACACATTTGTCAACACAGACATTAGTTCTAGATCACCCCTCAACAGGTAATCTGGTTAAACCTTTTTTCTATCAGTTAGATAGATGTATTTGGCGATAGATGATTTATGAATCATGACATTAACCTGATTATTATAAATACAGGCTAATTGTCTTTCAGCAGAATTTCACTAATGGATAATTATTTATATAGAAAATATGCTGTAGCTGCACTGCCATGGCTTGGTTGTATGCTTCTACAGTGAACTCTTGTATCATAAGAATCCACAAACCAGTTTAATGTTTGATGCTATACCCTCCTATTATTATTGTTTCTTTATTCCTTACCAAAAGGAAAGCTGTTAAGGTTTCTGTGTAAAACTCTACAGTTTCCTGAGCGGACACAATTCCATGTGGAATTTTTTAATAGGTTAATAAGTATAACTTAATTAAGTTTACAGAAATGTACCTGTTACCTACTGAAATGTATTTGCCCTATCATTGAATTGTAATTCAAATCGCAGTAATGGCAAACAGCATTCAAATTGTAGCATGTATGTGGTGAATTGGAAAATTTGAAAATTAGGGGGAAACCTGTAGTTCCTCTAGCAGTGGGCACATGGCCAATTTTTTTTTGCTCCTCTCTCACTCTGAAAAATGAAACTAACAGGCCCATCTGCCATTGCTGCTTTAGGCCTTAACGTCGAGGAATGCTCCTCACCTCTGAGCAGCATGCCGAGTATCAGATGCTGATGGGCTATGTTTACTGCCTCGGGACTTCTGCTTTTAGTTATGGCTAGTTACTGCAACTCAGCTGCCATAAAAATGTATTGGCCACTGCCTTGACTTCAAGGCCCCACATCCAGACTGCTGACAGCCCCAGGAATGTTACAGTCATGTTTGCTTCATAATGCTAGATTCTGGGCCGCTGATGATTGGCTACTGTGCCTTAAATAAAGTCCCTCAAGACATGCTGTTTAGGAGATTGCAGCAAGGAGCACTCCTTAAAGTTAAAGCTCAAAAGGGCGCACACCATGGTCCCAGCTATGTCATGTTTAGCAGCCTGCCCCCTCACTTTTCTGCTGATATGATGCTGTGATGTCAGGTAAACCCGATTATTACAATTTTTAGAGAGAGCGAGGAGCGTAAAAAATTGTACTTGACACACTTGTTACTGGAGTATCCAAGACATCCAAGACCCCTTTCCTCAGTTTCAAGATCATGGTCATTGTGCCACACTGCGTTTCCACAAAACACACAAAGACCTCGCAGTCCTTAGGAACTCAACTTACAGTCTGTGCCCACTGCCACATTCTCCACCAGTGTTAGAGCTTGACTTGGGGAGCACCACAGTCACACACATGACAAGATCTCGCAGTGAACAAGGGGTTTTTATTAAATAATAAATAGTTGGAGGAGATAAGGGAAGTTTATGGCAAGGAGAAATAAGAAGTGATGAGAAAGTGATCATGTGCAAGAGTGGGTGAAGAACAGTGTCCAGCAGGCTGACGTTGGCATGATGCTGATGGGCAGTGTCCGCTACCCTGGCATTTCCACTTTCAGTTACAGCCAGTTTTTGCGACTCAGCTGCAGTAAAGGTATTAGCCAGAACCTCGACTTCAAGGCCCCAGTTTTAGACTGCCACAACATTACAGGATTTTGAAAGCTATGTCTGCTTCCTCGTGTCAGATTCTGGATATGTCGCTGCCGCCACAGACGATTGGCTACTATGGCTTAAATGCCGGCCTGTCGCCACTGTTAACAGACTGTGATAGCCATGTTGATTCACTCACTTTTAACCCTGGCCTGCTGCCGCTACCATAGAGGCCGGCCTTTTTGACCTTCTATGCGGACATGCTGCTGAGGGGCTTGCGAGTGTTCCAGGTGTTTCAAGTGCATCACGTCAACCTGCTACGGCTTTGTATCACAATGCCTTCACCTATAGCCTGCCGTCACTGCCAACAAACGCCAATCTGACCCTCGGCCTGCCACTGTCACAGCCCACCAACTTTATGCCAACATCATGATGGACACTGCTCCTGACACACACATTTACATCTTTACTTTCTCTTCACTTCTCATTTCTCCTTACCCTAATTCCCTCCCCTTTCTCTCCTAAACCTTTTTATTATTAAAAAAAAAAAAAAAAACTTTCACTGCAAGATCTTGTCTCATGTCGGTGTCTGTGGTGCTTCCTGAGTCAAGCTCTTACAAGTAGATGGCTTACATATTGCACAATGAATATTTTACAAAAATGCAGTTAATAAGCAGTGGTAGCATGACATGTTTAAACATTTGGTTATTTAGCAGCACATTTCACATCAACATCTCTTTGCTGAAACAAAATTTTGTACATCACAGTATGTCCTGGTTACATGTAGGAAGTAGATACAGGAAAGACAATAAACCTAAAATGTATTTTATTCTGACAGACATCAGACATCTTAGTAAAAATCAGATAGTTATGCAGCTAAGTAACTAATTAACCTAGACCAAAGAGTAGAAATCAAGAGATATTGCTCTATTGTTGGCTCTACCGATTCTAAAGGTTATTGATAACCTAGACATAAACACTAAGTACCGCCAAACTGCTCCCACAGAATTTAAGAGTGTAAGTCATAGCCAGATGATGCTAATTAATAGTCCTTGATGAAACAATCATCAGAAGGTGTGCAGACATCTATAAAAGCAATGTTGGTAGTTTTGGCAGTTTTCTGGTCTGGAGCATTTACAATAAGTGTGTGTTAACATAATGCCAAGAGGGAAAGACATTGTCAAGAGCATTGGTCTTAGAGAATTGTTGCTCCATATCAATCTGGGTCATTTCCAATGAATTTGGAGTTCATCATTCTATATTGTGAAAGACTCACAAGTGGAAAGCATTCCAGACAGTTGCCAATCTTGCGAAGGAATGGATGTCCTAAGACCATTCACCCCAAGGTCAGACCGTGCAATTCTCAGAGAAATACAAAAACAAACAAACAAACAAACAAACAAAAACAAAAAGCGGTACATTAAATGTAAAGTCCATGACAGCAAAACTAAACAAGTACTGTTTGTCTGAAATGGTTGAAAGCCTCTTCTGTCTAAAAATACCACGGAACCATGGTGTTGGCAAAACTACATCTGAGCAAAGCGCAAGGCTTCTAAGACAACATCCTATGGACAGATGAGACCAAAGTGCAGTTATTTAGCCTTAATCCGCAGTGCCATGTTTGGGAAAACCAAATCCCCCAAAACAAAAGTGAAACAATGTTCATTCACAAGAATTTGAGAGACTGATACAGTCGTACCAAAAACTGTTACTTGAAGTAAAAGAAAAGTTACTTCACCCTTCTCTATGCTGGAGGTCATCTGCAGAACGTTTTTTTTATGTGTCCTGAATAGGAAGAATAGTGGGTCCTGTAGTCAGATGACATCACAGTGCATGTCTGACATTTCCTACACTATAAAATAAAGGACCACTGATGAAACTGAGAATTGTCCATTCGCTTAACCTTGAAAGTCCATGATTCTGTAAGGATGTCGTGTCTCTTTCTGTGGACTAAATATGACAGTGACAGGCCCTTTCTTCACAATGAGTATGCCTGAGCAATTTCTCCTTTCTATCACACCCATCATTTCCACCCTCCATCTTTAAATCAATATTTAAGGGGAAGGTGGACTATGTAGTGTGTGCTGCATATCTTTGGGGAGCAGCTGCTAGTGTGGACAGTCATTCTGTGCTAGGTTTTAAAAACTGGGATGTGACTGTATAGAGCATGGACATTAAATCAATATCTTGTCCACAACTGCAGTCTGCCTGGAGAAAAACAAGATTTTACTGTCAGAAGATCAAAGTTGAAGCCAAAAGCCCCTCATCCCCCTGCTTCACAATTCATTATCCGTGCCCTCCTAATTTTAAAGGAAAATGATGATATACAATTGATCAATAGAAATCTATGATATTTAATTTATTTATTTATGGACATTTTTTCTGCCATTTTATTAATTTGGCAGCATGTTGCAGGCAAAGATCCACCAGAAGCCTGATGCATATGACTTCCGTTCGCTCGGGTTTGCATCTGGAACCAGCCCACATTGCACATTCCTGTTCTAATCTCACGCAGTCATTAATATTGATTAATTTAACTTGCAAAGCATAATCTGTGAAGGCCTAGCCAGAACAGTCTGGAGATTTTTTTTACACTTTGCAATAGATGTCATATTTGCAATCCTTTGACTCACTTCATTAACCTGCAAGACCCATCTCTCTCTCTCTCTCTCTCTCTCTCTCTCTCTCTCTCTCTCTCTCTCTCTCTCTCTCTCTTTTGCAGGCACTCCATACAGCAACAAACCAATAAAGTCATTACAACCACAAGCCAACTTATCAAACAGCTCTCTGACATCATCAGCGGCTCCTCTCGGGTAAAATATTCATTTCATTTCTCTGACTTGTATAGTTCTACCTCAGACCTTAGATATTATACACCACGGAATGGAATGACATTCTAGACATGGTTAGTGCCTAATTTAGAAAGGACTGTCTGGGATGTCCGTGATGAATTAGCAGCAGTGCATAATTTGTGTCTAGGTTAAAGCTTTGTGTCAATACATTCTTAATAAAGTATGAAATTAGTAGGTTGAGGCTATTAACATATAATAATGAGAAAGACCGCACTAGGCCAGTGGCCATGTGAATGATGTAATTGTTATATAGGACAGATGTATTATTTAACGTCTATTCTTTGCAGTAACTGATTAGTTTTGTCTTGATAGCAAGACCGGCTGCGTCTGACGAGGCTGAAGACAGAGCTGTCAGAGTCAGTGCAGCGTTATGGTGACCTGCAGAAGGTAAAAGTACTGCTAAAGCTAGTAAAAAAAGATGCAATTGTGTTATGGTCAGTTAATTATCTATATATGTGATACACTCGAGATTTCATGTAGGGTTGCAAAAAAATAACAGCTTCATTTGTCCTTTAGTTGAGTTCACAGTATAGATGTTTTTTTTTCCTCATCAGAAAATTGCAGACCGTTCAAGGGCCTTGCTTCCTCCAGCACAAAAAGGCAGAAAACAGGTAAGAGAATCAAAGGGTGCAGCAATGGTAAGCAAAAAAAAAAAAAAAGTGTAGCAAGTTAAGCCTTTATTTGTCATATATACATTACTGCACAGTGAACTTTCTTTGCATATCCAAGCTTATTAGGAGGCTGGGTACAGTCCACATGGTTAGACATGATATGGCTCCCTTGGACCTTTCTCTATGGCCCACAACAGAACTGGGTCTTGAACCTTTAACCTTACGATCAGTAACTCTGAGCTTTAACACACTGAGCTACAAGGAGTCTCTCAAGGAGCAGATCAGCAGGAAACTGCACTGTGCTATTCTGAACAGGCAGATCTGCAGGTAGCTACACCCTGGAGTTCTGACCAGGTAGATCCGCTGCAACTTTCACACACAGTTGCTAAGCAGTGCCACCATAGTGTTAATCAGAAGAAACACAAAACACCTGCTTAAACCCCAGAGAACCGGCATGTGATGTGCAAGCATTAGGTGGCAGCAGGTATGAGGGTTGCTCCGGTAATAGTGTTCAAGACAAGGCGAAGACAAAGTTCAAGCTAAAGGCAAAGACAAAGCAAAAGTCAAATAAAAGTCTAAGACAAAAAAAAGTATTAAAAACAAAAGGGAAGGAAGCACACAAAGAGAAAGCATGCCCAGATGCCCAGAATGAAAAGCGAAGAGTTATGTTTAAAAAAAAAAAAAAAAAAAAAAAAGATCTTTGTTACAGAGAAAAAGTTAATACGAAGAATTAAGGTTTGGAGAAAAACCTCAACCTTTGTGTTCCAGTTCATATTGCCACCAGACTCCTGTCTCGAGGACATCAGGGATCCCTTTGCTGAGGGTACCTTTGCTTTATTTGTCTGTGTTCAATTAATAAATCTATGTTATCTTCAAACATGAAGGGCTTTCCCAAAAGTGCACACAATCACTCCTGCAGCCATAATATACCCATGGCCAAATGTTTTGGGTAATTTTCACTGCTGCAGTGTTTTTAGATCTTCTCAGATATTACTATGGTATGCTGAAGTATAATTGCAAGGATTTCATAAGTGTCAAAGGCTTTTATTGACACTTACATTAAGCTTATGCAAAGAGTCAATGTTTACAATGTTGACCCTTCTTTTTCAAGACCTCTGCAATTCACCCTGGCATGCTGTCAATCAACTTCTGGACCACATCCTGACTGATGGCAGCCCATTCTTTCATAAATAGTGCTTAGAGTTTGTCAGAATCTGTGGGTTTCTAAGCCCACTCCTTTGGCTGTGAAGCACATTTGAATGGTCTCAGGATGCTTTACTGTTGGTATGAGACAGGAACGGTGGTGGGGCAGTATGAAATCCTTGTAATTATACTTCAGGATACTATGGATGTCTATACACTGCTCCCCTCTGAAGCCCTGCACAGGGGCTCTTACTCTCATCTTGCATGTTAACAGCAGTGAGACCCATATCACGTGTCACAGGTGTTCTATAATTCACAAGTGAACAAGTGATCGTAATCCTTGTGCACTAGCTTTCCGTTTAACGCTATTTGTAATTTAACCCTGGAGGTTAGCTGATATTCTAGAGCAGAAAAAGTTTCTCAGGACTGTCCACTGCCACAGTTTGTTCTCCACAGCTTTGGGCTACATACTTCTGCCAGTTGCAGTAGTATGCATTGTCAGAGCAAAATAACTAGTTTAAAGCTGCACCTTCATGCCTACGATCACATTGCAGCTGTGCTGATATTCATCATAACAGCACTCTGTGATATTGTTTAATTATAGTGGAGGTGTAGATTCAGTGCCCCTAGCATCTTGTATTTTGTCATCGTCTCAAAGAAAAACTGTTGAGCTATGAAGTTTCAACTCAGTTATATTCTGACAAAAACAGCATAAATCTGGGAAAATGCCAAAGATAATTAAAAAGTGTGAAGCCATCATCCATTTTTTGTGCTACAGTAACAAGCTGTATACTGTAGAAAAATAGCTTACATTATAGCTCAAGAAATTGTCACGTGGAAATGATGTGACAGAGCTGTTTAAACACAACCACATGTAAGACCCCTATACATCAATAATAGAGCATTCCCCTTTATTTTTGTGTTAAAATGTCATGCTCTTGAACAGTGAAATGAAAAAAGTTTAACTTGAAAGCAAAAGTTCTAAAGATGCTTATTAGTCTTTCCTTTTATCTTATGTCCTGGTTATAAATGACAGTAAAACTCCACTATCCCCATCATCACTTCCAAAAGTAAAGTTTATCAAGAACATCTGTATACCTGCTCATTCATGCAACTATCCTATTATTTCACCTCATCAGATCAAGCAGCATAATACAAATACACATCAAGAGCTTCACTTTATATTTCAATATGACCTTGTGATTGTTGTTGGGCTGGTTTAAGTAATTAAGTAACTGCTGATTTCTGAACTGCTGAAGATTTTCTTATGCAACACTATACAACGAATGGTATAACAAACAAACGTAAGATTGATGGGCAACATTGGGTTCTAATCCTTTTAGCCAAGAGCAGGAATCTGAGACTAAAGTCAGCACATATTCATCAAAAGTAGAGCAGTGAGGATCAGAAAAAAATGTTACCTGATTCAGTGAAACTTTCTGTTTTTACCACCGTGTCTGCTGCAAAGGTGGAGAGTAGAAAAGGGGGGGAAAAAGCTTTAATAAATTAAACAGAAAAGGTAATCAGTATTTGATTCCCAGCCAGGCTCGATTCCCGTCTCTGTGTGCATGGAGTTTGCATGTTCTCCCTGTGCTTGGTGGGTTTCCTCGGGGTACTCTGGATTCCTCCCAAATATAAACATATTAGGCTAATTGGTGTTCCCAAATTGCCCTGCGATGGATTGTCCAGGGTGTACCTCGCCTTTTGCCCTAAGCATCCTGGGATAGGCTCCAGGCCCCCCGTGACCGTAAATACAGAATAAAGCGGTATAGACAATGAGTGTGTGAGAAAGGTAATCAGCAAGCCCATATAATATCATCATGCCTTTTACGTATGTGTTGACTCTCCACTTTTCACACTATAATAGTATGCATGTATTTTTACAAAAAAGAGGGGCAGATTTTGAGCAAACCTTAAACCTGAGGATATTTGAGCAAATGGCATCCTAATTGTTTTTGAGCATGGAAACAAAAAGTGTAGTGTTTATATAGAGAACAAGTGAACTCCGCTCTTTGTAGTAACAGCACACAGATTATAGCTTTATAGTCTTTTTAATTATCCTGTAATCAGTGATTAGGCTAAATAAGACATTTCACTGAGCGTTAAAAAAAAAAAGATGAGAAAGAACACTTTGTGTAAATGGCCACAAAACTGACAACCCTTTTTTGAAGTGCATGTGAACTGACATCCATAAGGTCATATTCCTTCAAGCGTGACATCTAGTTGATACTGCATACTGTCATGGAATTCCAGACTGACATGAAAGCATTTCTGATTCGGATGTCACTCCAAATTGCACATCAGAATTCCTCAACTGTCATGCAGTCTTGATGCAGACATGACAGCACACAGATATACATCCACACTCTCATTCAGATGCCCCAAACCTTTTTATTTTTCATATTCACTTCACACACTGCGTGAGCAGAGCCTGGAGTCGTTGCTTTTATGTGCAGTTCTGTCACTTGTAGCTGCTTTCCTGATGGCTTCTTCTGTGTTGTCAGTGCACCTTAGACACTCCCAGCAGCATGCGCCATCAAATAGGATAGGTGTTTGTATTACAATACAAATGCAAAGTTCACAAGCAAAACAAGCAGTGCTGTTTAAGGCCACAGGTGAAGTGGGTTGTATAAAACCAGATACTGTTTGAGCCTTGTCTGATTGCTGAGCTCCCTCCGAGTCTCATTTCTTGGAGATCAAAGAGGGAAGTGGCTGTGTATCAGTGCCGACAATCTCTGAGCATATCATCAAACTGACTTCCAATTTGTACAAAATCATTTCTGCAGGAAATGCTCTTAGGGCGGTTCAAAAAAACACCATAGACATTTCACTAAAATATACACCTGCTCATGTTTCTTACTTTGACCTGCTCTCATACTGTATAGTTGTGTTTTAGAATACAAAAAAAAAAATCTAAATTCCACAAATTGCAAGTAAATATTTTTGTATGATCTATTTTAGACAATGTGACACATAATTATATTTCCTCTAAATGTCTAATCTAGCTGGAAGTGCAATTTTATTTATTGTATTATTATTATTATTTATTTGTTTATTTAATTCTTCTTCTCCTTATCTTATTTATTGTTTTTAGCCTACTTTCTGTCGCAGTAATCTAGCTATTCTGTTAGTGCAAGTTCTTTTATATGGTAGCAGTCATATTTTTCAAATATTGATTGAGTTAATTGAGTAATGAGTGGGTACATCATGAAACAGTATTATACATACAGTATGTGGCAGTTGGAATGATGCAACCAACATAATTCAACTAGGGGTTGTTTTATTCCAATTAACTATACAGTACATACTGTTAATCTCTGTGTTGAAGAAGAGTAAATAAAGCATTAAATAAAACAAAATTTCAGAGCCATCTTTTCCCCATAATGTCCAAATATTAACACATAAATATTATTATTATTATACATGAACTCAAAAATATTAATAATCCAAGAAAATAATAAATCTAATGTACATAATATACTGTATATTGTATTGTGTAGTGTGTGTGTTAAACTTAACTATGAAACAAACACAAATAACATGTTTGAGACATTTTAAAGGTAATATGCATCTGAGACCACTGACCTGATATTCTAGCCCACACTATGCTAACTGTGGCACCTAGAAATCTTTCATCTGCACAAATTACTACAAAAATATATCAACATCCAAAAAAAGAAACAATCCTATCCAAACATTGAGATTTAATTTAAAAATGGATACTACTGCATGATCTTATACCTGGAAAATACTACAGGTGAAACCTCTCACTAATGATGGGTCGTTCATGACGCGACTCAGAAGAATGAGTCATCTCAGAGAGTGATTTGTTAGTTTTCTACTGTGCGCGCATGCGCAAAGCATCACAAAACCTCTGTAGGTTATGTACAGGAAACAGAAATGAGTAGTTACTTTACCTTTGAGCCTTTGGTCCGAATCGTTCGTTCTTTTGTCACGTGACTCACATAGACGCCATGCAGTGCAATAGATTCAAAAGAACAGATGATTCGGATCAGAAGATATGATAGTGAGCTGCTCATTCTGTTTATCATAATATGTTCTTAGCTGCATTGTGATATTTTCATTACTGGAACTATAGCCAAAATTTGTGTATGTAGGCGTGTTGTGGGTCTGTTTACTGAAAATGTAACATTTTATTTATGATCAAAAGGAGGAAATGAACTAAATGACTCAAAAAAGGTTTTGTTCATTTTAATGAACGAGATTCAAAGAATAGTGTCACTGAAATTATATAAACTTCCTATCACTACATCTCACCACATTAACTTCCTGATTCCCATTTTCATGTGCACCGAATCAGATGCGCATGCCTCTCCTAAAGGCCCCCTGTAACATTCTCATTCTTCAAATAGTCACAACATATAGAGTACAGAAATTCATTGCCCCTCTAACCACCACCCGGTTACACAAAACAGAAAATAAGCCCCAAGGTTGTGGTTTTATATGGGTGGCATGGTGCCATAGTGGTTAGCAATGTGGCCTCGCATTGCATGGTTCACTTCCTGACATGGGTCCGTGTGCATGGAGTTTGCAAGTTCTCCTCATGGTTGTGGGTTTCCTCCGTGTACTGTGTCCTCCCACAGTCCAAAGACATGCAGATTAGATTAGAAGAAACATGTGAATGTGTTATACAGTCCAGACCAAAAGTTTGGACACACCTTCTCATTCAAAGAGTTTTCTTTATTGTGTTCTTTAGCCCAAACGCGTCTCTTCTGCTTGTTGCCTGTCCTTAGCAGTGGTTTCCTAGCAGACATTCTACCATGAAGGCCTGATTCACACAATCTCCTCTTAACAGTTGTTCTAGAGACGTGTCTGCTGCTAGAACTCTGTGTGGCATTGACCTGCTCTCTGATCTGAGCTGCTGTTAACCTGCGATTTCTGAGGCTGGTGACTCGGATGAACTTATCCTCCGCAGCAGAGGCGACTCTTGGACTTCCTTTCCTGGGGCGGTCCGCATGTGAACCAGTTTCTTTGTAGCGCTTGATGGTTTTTGTGACTGTACTTGGGGACACTTTCAAAGTTTTCCCAATTTTCTTAAAGTAATGATGGCCACTCGTTTTTTTTCTTTACTTAGCTGCTTTTTTCTTCCCATAATACAAATTCAACCTCTTTGAATGAGAAGGGGTGTCCAAACTTTTGGTCTGTACACACATATATATTTATCATAACATGTTAATGTTTTATTTATATATAAAATGTTACTATGTCATGATAAATATGTAAATATTTAGTTGCCATATCAGAATAATAAAAGCATTGTTAGTGAGAGGTTAGCCCGAAGCAGACAGTGCTCTTTAGAGTGTCATTGCACTGAAATGAGATGTAGTCTATTAGCTGTGCTAATTCTGAGATGGAAGAAATGGATTACAATGAATCATCCGGTGAATAGAAAAAACAATAACTCGCCCTAGGCATCTAGTGACATACATATGCAATTAGAAAGAAATAACAGATCAACTTCAGGTATTGTATCAGCTCTCTCAATGACCAGTTCCAACATAATGGATCTTCAGTTTAGAGTTTTGCCTAACAAAATCTTGAGTTATTTGGGGGGGAAAAAAACAATTGAGATGGATTTATTCATTTTAGTCAGCGACAGAAATACATTATTTCTCACTGGTGGCAATGATTTCCTAGGTTTTGCATCAGAATATCAACTGATTTATAGTGTTACTGATTTTTCACAGTATGTTATGTGTCATTGTTGACAGAAAGCAGTTTAAAAACATATTATAAAACAGCACTCGGGGTGTGTGTTTGTTTATCTGTATGCATGTGTATGGGTGGTGTTTCCTGTACAGAGTCAACAGACTCCAGTCTCTGAACTGTGTACGGATCCACTGGCCAGGCCTGAAGAGACCGTAGAAGGAGATGAGCAGCAGGCATTCCTGTCTGAGATCAGTGAGGAGGATGTAGAGGTCCTGCGCCAAAGAGAAGAAGCTCTGCTCCAGATAGAGGTGTGTACCTGGTTACCTCAATAAGGCCCACTAATGCCCACTAATATGTTGTTTTAGAATGATAAATTGTTCCATTGTTTTGGAATGATTGTACATTAACTAGGGAAACTGTAGTAGTGGTGTTTCCCAGCATACACTAAATGTGAGCTTTATTTGTGCCAAAATAGAGTTCATGTCTTTATAAAGATATGAAATACATGATATGTAAAAGGTATATTAAGATTCATTTCGATATTCAGACTTTCAGATATACAGAAAGGGATTTCTCTTCAGATGAACCAGGGTAAAGTAGAATTAGAAAGAAAGAAAGAAAGAAAGAAAGAAAAGAAAGAAAGAAAGAAAGAAAGAAAGAAAACCCTGCCTTTCACTGTTTATATAATTCATATAATTAGACTGCTCCATGTTAAAAAGTTGTAATCTTATTAGCGTATAAATAACATCTTTACATGTTTTGTGAAGATTGCTTTATTAGCAAACTTGGTGTAGGAAAAAGGATTTAAAATGGGGAAAAGTGACATCTGAATAACTTACCAATTTGCATGCATAAACTACCCTTTGAAGGCAAATGGAAATGTCAGTCAAGAACAGCAATATGCAGTGTATAATGTGCAGTGATGTCCCGAAACTAGATTTTATTTTTCCAGCTTACACTAAGGGGAAGATCCTGAAAATCGGACCATGTAGACCTAGAATGAATAAAATGATGTGATATAACTAGCCTTGCTTTTTCATAATTGTCACCACACTTTGTGATTTGAATAATGCAGGAGATTGTCCCAGGGAATTCTGCTATTGTACAGTGTCCTCATTTTTTACAAGTATTTGTTTTTTTTTTTTATAAACGAGAAGAAGTTTTGGATTGTTTTTGAATTGCTTATATCCAGTATGTTTTCTCCAATGGTCTCAGTGTTTTGAAAAAAAGATTAGGAAACCACCCTTTCAGTAGCAGCATTTACATGGACAATATTTCTTTAGTCCAATTGAAATCATTCTGATAAATGTCCAACTTAACTGTTTGCATAGATGCCGATGTGATATGATGAGATTTTACATGCTCAAAGAAATGCATGCTGATCAGAGCCCCGATCCGTGCCAAAGACCAGGAGCTAGTGAATGAAAGTCAGAGATCTCAGGGTTTACCAATCAGGTACCTAAGCAGAATTTACCTCCCTGAGACTCTTGATGTCAGCTAATCTTACCCACATCTGGGGCAAGGCAAGAAAGGCAGAGCTACCCAGAGCAGTGGGTAGCATTGCTGCCTCATCTTGGGTTGCTTCCTATGTCACATGCTACAAAGTTTCTATGTGTCTCAACATTTCTCATACCTATTCTAAATAGCTCCTAGTTGTATACGAGTGTATTTTTCATGGAGCCCTGCCATGGACTGGTGTCCCATCAAGGGAAAACACTTTAGTTCCAAGGCCTTTTGACACTATCCAGGACAAAGCAGTTATTTGTCAATTAATAAAGTACTTGGGTAACTATAAACATTGGAAGTGGCAGAGAAAGAGTATCTGACTAGAACTGTTCTGTCAGAGGATAGAACTAAACATTTATTTTTTTTTATATAAACTAGTAATAAAAACACATCAAGGAAAAGCAGTTAAGTGTGACTGTTGCATCTTTCCTCATTCAAAATTAATCAATAACTGCTGGGCAGAGTTTCGAGTTTTTGAGTTTTTTTTTTCTGTAATCTGGAGAAAATGATTCCTACAATCATATGTTATTGATTTTTACTGTAATTATGTTTCAGCCTGCTACTCCAATATATAAAGTCTACACTGGGTAGATGCAGAAGACTGCTTTCTGTTTCATTGCAACCGGTTCATTGGACCATAGTTTAAATTATTCCGTTAATGTTTCATGTTCTTTATAAACAATAGAATAAATGTGAAATCAGAAATTATGCATTTAAAAAAAGTAATACAGTGGAACCTTGGATTACAAGCATAATTCGTTCCGGAAGCGGGCTCGTATTCCAAATCAAATTTTCCCATAAGAAATAATGAAAACTCAAATTATTCGTTTCACAGCGCAAAATAATAAATACATAAAAATAATTGATACAATAGATAAAGTAAAAATAAAACTAATTAACCTGCACTTTACCTTTAAAAAAAGTAAAAATAAATCCCGACAGATAAGTGTTTCCGTTTGTGCGGGCAGGCGCCTTGTATTTGTGCGTGTGTGTGTGTGGAATTAGCCCCTTCCCTCGCCTCGTATTACACAGTAAAACTCCTCCTCCCTCCCCCCACCTCGCCTTTTAAGTTTCACAACAAACACACACACAACGGAAGCACTGTTTTAATGGGGAAAAAAATTAATCTGTCTAATGACACTCACGTGAGCGCATAACAAAATCACTGCTGTAAAGTAAAAAAAAAAAAAAGTAAAACAAATGAACCTTACCTTTGAAAAGAATCCCGACAGAGCTGAGTTTTCTGTGTGAAGAAAGCGTGTCTACGTGTGCGTGTGTGAAGCCGAGAGAGTGTGTGTGTGTCTGTGTGTTTGTCGGTGTCACACATATGAGACATGATGAAATGAAGAGGGAGACGTTGATTATACCAGTAAGGGACGAGCACTAAGACCCAGGGGAGCAGGGGAATACGATTACCCACAATTCCGCAGGGCAAGAGAGAGAAAAATCATTGGTTCAGTTGTGATCACTTGCCGCTCGTCAAAATAAGAGTCGCATGCGTGATACATGATACTCGTCACTCGTAAACCAATACTTGCTCAGTTTCTAATTAAAAATGTATTTAAAATCTTTGCTCGGTTTGCGGAACACTCGTAAACCACGTTACTCGCAATCCGAGGTTCCACTGTAATGATTTTCCACGCTGGAATTTCCACTAGTTTAGACATTTTCTAGATGCCTCCCGTTCCTCAACAAGTGTTATACACTGTGTTCACAGTGTCAACACAAATTTTGACCCCTTTGTTGTTCACATTTTGTTGTTTCACACTCATCTTAAGATGGATTTAATTTTTTTTTTCTCATCATTCTGCACACAGTCCTAGACAACGACAAAGTAAAAACAGATGTTTATAGTTTTTTTTTCGTTAATTTATTAAAAAATAAAGACTGAAATAGCTTATTTAAATACTTTAAGTATGCAGACCCATCACTTAGTACTTGCTTAAAGCACCTTTAACAGCAATGACAGCCTTAAGCCTGGTAGTAAACAATGATACAAGCTTGGCACAATCTTTTGGTATTTTCTTTCATTTTTCTTGGCAGAATTGCTCAAGATAAACCAGGTTGAACAGTCAGGGTCAGTGCACAACCATTTTCAGGTCTCTCCACAGAGATACTCTATCGGTTTAAGGTCTGGGATCCAAGTCTTTCACAGAGTTGTTCTGAAGCAACTCCTGTTTTCTTGGTGTTATGCTTTGGCTTATGGTCTTGTTGATCTGTAAATCTTTATCCCAGCCAGATTTCTTAAGCACTTTGTAGAAGATTTTTAATAAGGATTTCATTTATGATTCCAAATAGTTCAATCTTTGTGTCATTAGACCAGAGGAATTTGTTTCTCATGGTCTAAGACTCCTTCAGGTCCTTTTTGACAAACTTTGAGATGGTTGTCATGTGCCCTTTAAGTGGGGAATGTCTTCTTTCTGGCCACTGTATCATATAGGCTTGATTAGTGGAGTGCTGCAATGAAGGCTCTTATTTATAGTGACCCTTAGGTTCTTGGTTACCTCTCTGACCAAGGCACTTCATCCCTGATTACTCAGTCTGGTTGGGTGGCCAGATCTGGAAATACTAATGAATGTTCCAAGACTCTTCCATTAGAGAATGATGGAGAGTATAATGCTCTTAGGTGCTTTCAGTGCTACAGAAACTTTTCTTCCCCAGATCTGTGTCTTGACACAATTGCGTCAATCATATGGGTCTAGAGATAATAGTAACATCTTATTACTATTATCTTAGTAACATGTAAGATTTTATTACAATGCACAACGCAATGTACCTTGAAGCAGATGAGCTACAGCAGAAGACCACACCAGGTGCCACTCCCATCAGCTAAGAACAGGAGACTGAGGTTACAATTCACATGGGCTCAAAAAACAGTTGAAGAACAATCATTGCTTAGTCTGATGAGTCTCGATTTCTGCTGTCTAGGATAGTAGGAACAAAATTTAGCATAAAACAATATGAATGAATGGATCTATCCTATCTTGGATCAACAGTTAAGGCTGCTGGTAGCAGTGGCGTAATGGTGTGGGGTATATACAGTATGCTGGGCAGACTTTGAGTCCCTTACTTTCATCTTTTAAATGCTACAGTCTACCCGATTATTCTTGCTGACCAAATCCATCCTACATTTGATGATTACTATACTTTTAGCAGGTTGGAGCACCATGTGACAAAACTAAAACCGTCTTAAACTTGTGTCCTGAGCAATGCGTTCACTTTACTCAAATGGCCTCCACAGTCACCAGATCTCAATCTGCTGTGTCGTTGCTGGTTCAGCATGTGCCTCAGGCTTAAGTGTGGTTTTGCATTGAGACTAACTATACTTCTCCATTTTGCTTAGCAGTTAGAAACAACTCTACATCCATATGTGAAGCTTACTTAAGGGAACATTAGCACTCTGCCTCTATAGATACTGAATGTCTGTTGAGGACATTTCCACATGACGCTAAAGAAAGAACAATAGTCTGTTTTTTTTAATGGTACCAAAAAAAAAAAAAAAAAAAAAAAACCTATTGCTTTTTTTCTATAGTAAATTTATTTTAAATAGTATAAACATGTCTTAAATTAAGGTGACCTTGTAGATGAAATCAAAAGTAGTTATATAGCCTGGTGTTTCTTTAAGTTTCAGTATTCACATATAGTAGTTGGTTATTGCAGATGTGACAGATGAACCAAGCACAATAAGCACATGTCTACGGCTAGAGATGATGGAGAAAGGGTCATGTCATGTGATGTGTGGTGTAAAATGATTCAGACCATGTGTCTTCATAACCAATGACAAAATGCCGAAATTAGATAAATGAAAATGTATATGTTTCTATACTTCTGAAGACAAAACTGCATAAACAAAGCTAAATGATCTGTTATTACTGTGCATAAGCAACACAAATAAAAAAGAGCCACCTTCACACATGAAGAACTGAAACAATGCAGACAGCTTATTTGTTGTTTTTGGGTGGAGAGGTATACAGATGGGAGAGGTGACAGGGAGGTGGTTCTACCCACACTCAGTGTGCCCTGTGGCAGTTGCTGAAGGGCTCAGTGCATAAGCTCAACCAGGCTGATCATATCTGACAGTGTGCTTTTTCCAGTCTAAATCCCTTCTCTTTTGCTTCCCACCCACCCTCTGCCGCTCAGCCACCTTGTATTGGAAACTCCACTCAGCTGAATCCAGAGTGACGGAAACCTCTCTCTCTCTCTCTCTCTCTCTCTCTCTCTCTCTCTCTCTCTCTCTCTCTATTTACTAGACTCCTTTTTGAAAGGCATTGTTGCAAAGTGCTCTCTGCAAGACGTGGCAGAGAGGCGTATGGCTTTTGTTTTTAAACAAGGACAGTGGGGACAAGAGGGTTAAATCAGACACTATGGCTGACTTTGGTTGTCCTGCAATGAGAAGAACAAGAGGAATTAAGCATGCCCCTGGGGGCCTAAATAATTTCACATATACCATACTGTCCTCTATAAACACCCTCATCCTGTAGAAATACAGTGATTTTTATAGTATCAGATGCATAGTTGCAGGAGAGAAAAACATATAGGGTGATGAGATTCAAGCTTTATGATTTCATCCTTGGCTGTACTATACTTTTAATGCTTTGGCATTGGCCATCATTGGATCAAAATAGATTTTGAAAAAGAAATGGCAATAACAGAGGACAAATTTCAAGGGGAGCCTGAATTGAACATCTGGCCCAATGAAGGAGGATACCCTGCAAATGTGGACCTTGAGTAAAGAGAGAGAGAGAGAGAGAGAGAGAGAGAGAGAGAGAGAGAGAGAGAGAGAGAATAGCATAGGGACATTAAAGGTCTTAAAAGATGAACCATGCCTTAAAGATAAACAACAAATTGCATTGTAAGTGCACAATCACAGATACAAGTTGACAACTAAGTTAAAATGACTTTTTAACCAATGTACTTTCTGTAATTCTCTATACTTTGCTTTTGGAGAGCCCAAACTGTTACAAATGCTGTTCTTTTATTTTAGATTTGCAGAACTGGTGAGCCACCAAACATAAGAACCTATACAAAAGGACAAAAGCTACACACCTGGCACTGAATTACAAAACATTGTTGTCAGAAATACAATCTGTTGTTATAGAAATGGCATGGATGACATAGATGGCAAATGCTCTATTTTGTTGCAAGTCTTAATTTAATTTTATCATACGTGTGTATTTCTGGGCAGCATGGTGATATAGTTAGTAGCATAGTTGGCTAAAACTTCAGGTCTCCTGGGTTCGATCCTGAGCTAGGATTGCTGTCTGTTATGGGTTCTCACTTTTGCCTGGGATTTCCCAGAGTTTCCAGTCTTCTGCCACCTTTCAAATGTGTGGGGAGCTAGGTATGTTAGCTTTGCTAAATGGCACCTGTGGAAAGTATTGAAAAGTGTACATGGTGAAACTCAGTTGGACTGGCGTCACATTTATTGGACCCACTGTTACTTGGACAGGCCAGGATAAAGAAGTTACTGAAAGTGAATGAGTAAGAGTAGTGTGTTGCTACAGTATATTGGACATAATTTCATGTTTGCTTACAGTTATTATTTAGGTGATTGAGACATTAAGACATCAAAAATGTCTCTAGTCTGACATAAATTCTAAAATTGGTGTGGCATTTTTAATCGGTTCAGGGAAGTGTGATCTTTAAAACAGTTGATCCCAAAACTGCATTTACATTATTACTTCGGATAATAATTCGTATTTATTATAAGGGCATAAGGCAAAACAGCATTTGCCTAAATTAAATGAGCAACTAAACAAGAATTATTTCTGTCTACAAAATATTAGACAGCTGTTGTGCCATAATGCAAAGTAGAATTTCCTTAAAAATGTATTAATTACTGTATGAACCAATATGAAATCTGGCTGAACCCCTTGTGACAATATTACAATTAGGTCAGTTTGTACCTGTTCTAATGGTCACAAAAATACTAAAAATAGTCTGTACAGTGCCTTATAAAAGTATTTAGACTCCTTTAACTTTTCCACAATTTGTTACGTTACAGCCACAAACATAAACGTATTTTATTGGGATTTTATATGATAGACCAACACAACATGGCATATAATTGTGAATTGAAGGGAAAATTATAAATGGTTTTCAATATTTTTTACAAATGGAAATCTGAAAAGTGTGGCATGCATTTGTATTCAGCCCCCTTTACTCTGATAACCATAACTAAATTCCAGAGGGACCAACTGCTTTAATATGTCACCTAATTCGTAAATAGAGTCCACCTTGGAGGGAAAAAAAATTACACTTCACACTCCACTCCACTTCACAATTATGTACCACTTCGTGTTGGTCTCAAATATTAGAGACCAGGTCAAATCTTAATAAAATACATTTACGTTTGTTGTTGTAACATGACAAAATGTTCTGTACTATATCTGCAAAATGTTGTGATTGGTAATTTCTGTTCTTACATGTAATCATAAAAATAAGCCGCATCATGCTATTAGGGCAGTACGAGCTAGACTGGATTTCCTAAATTTGATTGTATGTCTGTGTAAAACCTGAATGGTTAGTAATATAACACCATTTCCTCTTTTTGGTTATGCATGCTGATGGTACAGTATGATATGAAGCCAGCACTTTGATATAATAACCCCTTGACCTGAACAAATATTTCATTTTTTCCTGAAAGAGGACAATGTCCATCTGCCTCCACTTTTCTCTCAGACTGTGGCCTCAAGTTAGAAGTTTGTGTGACTGAGAACATATCCAAACATTATAAAATCAGCAAAAACATGCAAGCTGGATTACTGAAACACTTTATAAATGGCTGCATTATACAAATGTGGAAAATAGCATGTGTTGTACTGTTTTGCATGTCTGCCTTCATGAATATGCAATTTGGGAAATTGGTACCAAATGTGTGCAGAGTCGACTAGATTAGTGCAACTAGATTAATTTTAGCATCTACAATCTGGACTTACTAAACCTAAAAGTCACTTTGGGAACAATAAAAGTAAATACATTATGAGACCATGTATTACATTATCTGCAGTCTATTTTCAACAAGACAAAATTATTCCTTGGCATGTTAAAATGCCAGCATGGTCATGTCAGTCATATTATATGTTACCAGGATGTCAACACCCCCAAAGCTAACAGAATTTAAATAGAGACTATGAAAAATGTTCTAAAAAGATCTTGCAACTTGCCACTACTATAAAAATTAAATAGCATAAATAAAACCATAACATAATTTACATGCTGTTTTCTACACCTCCTTTGCATTTTCATCTGACAACTGTCTAATTGTAATTGTGCTAATTCACACAATTATCCTTTGTTAATTATATTTTGCACTGTAGATGCATATGATAATCCCTATAGATCTACAAATAAGTGTGCATTGTTTTTGATCTAGGCAAAGCTGATATTTTCACTGAGCATGAGAATCTTTTAATCCATAAGTTGCAATTTAGTTTTTTAAAAACTGGTAACGGTATAGATCCTTAAATCCATGTCGTCAGTTAGTAAATGTGCATGATTCAGAAATGCAGGATACAGTGAAGATGGGACTGCAAGTCTAGTCTAAACTTGGAGACATGGAGGCTTGTACAGTAAATATAGTTAACAAGTAAAACAATGATTGGTTAAGAGAATAAAGGTCTATTCCCAATACTGTTTATGTTGCTGTGTTGTCTATAACATTGACAGAAGTAGAAAAGCATATAGATTTAGCCAGTCATGCACTAATCCTTTCTGATCCAAAGTCTATGTCCCTCTTCATGAACTTAAATTGCACACAATTCCCTGCTTCTTTTAAAGTAGTTTTTGACTTCTGCACTGATGTAGTTGTTTCAAATGAACTGAAATGCACTGTTGTGGATTTTCCAGTCCCTTGCCTCAACCTGCTGTTTTATTGCGTCAGTATGAAACTCTCAAAGACAGGAGGTATATGTCCACTTTCAGAGCTACTTGGCTCACCTTAACATTTTTTTTTTGATTAATATAAAATATTACTGTGGTGTTTTTAGTCTGCATTAGTTCATATATATTTTTATTGAAATTAATTATGTATGTATGTATGTATGTATGTATGTATGTATGTATGTATGTATGTATGTATGTATTATTATTATTATTAGTAGTAGTAGTAGTAGTAGTATTTAATATTATTTGTATTATCTTTAATGTATACTTCACTGGTATCCAGTAATCAAATCTTGTTTCCATTTTTTTCACCTTCAGTTTTTTCCTGTGTTTATATTCCTGGCACTCAACCAACACTGAAATGGTCTGATGAGGAATAGTTTTACTACTGGGATATGTTAACATCCCTGTCAACATCCCTGGCAGGTGCAGGTGTACGTGTAGGTGTAGAAAATAGATGCTGCATGACCACTCATAATATTCTGATCAAGATAGGTCTGTCCTGTGTCAGACAGGTTTGCATAGCCTGCAAATTGAGCCTCAGCATTATGAATTGGTCTGTGCAGGTGTCAAACGTAACAACAGGCCCCTTTCATAGCATTCAATCCGTGAACATCCATATTTGATATCGGGAGCTTTATGCGGCTTGTGGCTTCTGTTTACTGACTATTAACTTCACCCAACAAGAACAGAGCTGCTTAGCTTTGGCTTTAAGTCATGAGCTACCTCTCTAGATTATACACATCTATAGACATAGACATACTGTGTTATAGAAGCCGTGTATATTCCTAGTTGTGTGCTTCCATGGTCGAAAAAGGAATGGAATCATTTGATTCTACATTATAAACCATTTATTCAGCAAGGGCAAAAAGAGACATCTCATGCTTAAGCTGTTTTCAGGCTTCATTTTTTTTCCAGCAGTAAGCATGTGTGTAAATCTGCTTAACAGTTTTTCTGCTGTGGCAGTGACACTGCATTCTGTTGCCCAATGCCTTTGGGCCAGGGCTGTAAATGTGAGGGGAATCTTATATCAGCATTAAACACATTTATATAGGGGGTAGAAGGGGCAGCGCCAGGGAGAGAAAAACACAGAAAAAGAAAAAACGCAAGGTCATGATTCTTGCAAGTTATCTACCAACACCTTTCCCATCACAAGGCAGGATTTTGGACAGAGGACATTCTTTTTTGAGAGAAGCACTTATGTGTTTCATATATCTAGATTATAAAGACAGCCTCTGTTTGTAGCTCTCTTATCGAATTTATATATCAGTGTCTGAGGAGAAAGATTATTTCAAGGTTATCCACAGTGTCTAACATGACTCCTGCTATAGACTTTCATATTACTTAGCATACTCTCGTATTTTATTGCGTTCAATTAATTACAACAATTAACAACAACAGTATGTTGTAGCATGACTTGATTATTGATTATTTTGTACTACTGTACATGTTTTACAATATATGTCACAGAGCAGATATTGTGATTTTTAGTAGAACAGCATTATTATCAAACCTCACTAATTAAATACCTAGAGTTAAAGTACCTATATTCATTATTATTATTACTATTATTGATAACCACGCAAATTATTATTAGAACTCTGTCACGCCGAGAGCAAGAGTTTTCACAAAGAAACCTAACAATACACTCTCAATCTGGAAGAAGACCCAAGAAGGTGAGTACTCACGTGAAATTTGGCATAGGAGAAGTAGTGAAGGGCTTGAGCTGTGAAGTATGGAATACCAGATGGATCCGGAGCGCCACCAGAACTGAAGACCACCAGAAGGCACGTTGGATGAACTGGAGGGTGCGACGAGTGCCGGAGAGGGGGGAGGAATGTCCCCATTGAATGACCTCCAATCTTACGTCATGGAGTATGTAGAGTCAGCCAGGCGGCACACCTGCCAGTTCAGTTTCCGCAGCCTGTGCTTGGCGTACCCTCGTTTCCAAATCCCTACGAAGGGGAGCTATGATTTTGGATGGTGGGAGGACAGGCGTGGGGTCCGCCCGGGGATTTCTTCTTCATGCTGTCGAGAGAGAGCGTCTGCTTGAGTCTGAATGGGATGACCAGGCTCTCATAGTGTCCAGTGGGGGTGATAAACGCCGTCTTCCACTCATCGCCCTCCCTGATACGCACCAAGTTGTCGGCACTCCGAAGGTCCAACTTTGTGAAAATGGTGGCACCAGAGACAACATCATTTTTAACAGTGATGTTGAGCCCCCAATAGTCAACACACAGGCGTAGGTCGCCAGTTTTCTTTTTCACAAAGAAGAACCCCACGGCCGCAGGTGAGGAGGAGAGTCGGATGGTGCCGTGGCAGAGAGCGTCGGATCTATACTCCTCCATAGCCTGAGTCTTGGTGGTGGATAGGGCGTAGGGATAGAACCCGGCTGAAGGTCTATCGCTAGGTTGTAAGGGCGATGAGGTGGAAGGTGAGTGGCGCGCTTCTTGCAAAACACTTCAGCCAGGTCCTGATATACGGCAGGGATGGCGTTGGTATTGACATTGAGGGCCTCAGACTCCCTAGAACATGTCCCAGCCGGAGCCCGTAGGCAGAGTTCGGTGAAGGTCGGCCCCCACTGCAGGATCCGGTTGTGTTGAATTAGCCAAGGGTGCCTGAAGATGGAGGTGAGGTGGAAACGGATCTGTTCTTGATGCTGGTCTATAATGAGGGTGACGAGTTGGGTCTGGGTGGTGATGGGACTGGAGAAAAGAGGCTGACCGTTGACAGTGTAGCAAGGAGCTTGGGTGGCGAGGGTTCAGAAATCTGCGGTATAGCAGCTCACAGACTACCCTTCCTGCCGCAGATGGTACAGCTTGGAGTCGGTCTCCACCTCTCCGGCCAAATGTTCAAAAGAACCGCCGTGGCCCACTCAGCTGCCTGCCTTGACAACAACAAGATGAGAAGAGTGATGTGCAACCGATCTGTGGAGTATCTGGTGGAATTAAACTCAAAGACAAGATCCAACATGGTTAGAAAAACACTACACTTCCCATCCGTGCCATCCCATTTGTCTGGTAGAGCTAAGTAAACATCAGAAGGAGAAATGGGAGGCGGCGCAGCAGCCACTGCGATGGGCAGCAGGCTAGCCGGCAGTGAGACAGCCTCGCAGAGTGCCTCGTTCTCCCGCCGTAGCTCCGCCACCTCGCTGCTCGAGGCCGCAATGTCTTGGACGCTACCACGGAGACTTGCGTCTTCACCGTGCAGCTGCTCAATCAACTCGGCATGCCTGTTTACTGCATCGCAAAGGTGAGCGTAATCCGCTGGGTTTACTGTTGATGGCTCAGTCATTCTGTCACAGTCAACTGGGGGATAACAGAAGACTAGCAGTTAGCCCTTGCAGCGTGGATGGTAAACCCAAACGCGGAAGTAGCACAAACAGGCAGGATAACCACATGAATTATTATTAGAACTCTCTCACGCTGAGAGCAAGAGTTTTCACAAAGAAACCTGCATTCAAACAACACACACTCAATCAGGAAGAAGACCCAAGAAGGTGAGTACTCATGTGAAATTTGGCAAAGAACCGGAGATAACATGGGCGAACTCAAGGACTGAGCGATGTGCAGCTCCATCTTGCCTCCTTTTATGCTTCTTGAATCGCTGCTGTATTACTTCAGGGTCCTAGTGCCGGCCGCGGTGAGAGTACGCATTATATTATTATTATTGTTGTTGTTATAGTTGTTGATGTGCCTGTTTTTGTATTTTTGTGCTGTGCTCCAATGGAAATAAATGAATGTGTTTTTCACCCATAATTGTTTTTTTTTTTGCTACTAGCATAAGTACCTGTTGTTTTTGTAGAAAATGTTAAATGGTGATCTTAAAAATAGAGGTAAAAATCAGCTGATCAGCTTTAATGTAATCAGTGATATTATTATTTCAGGTTGAAGCCCACATACATACTGTATCTGACTCTCTGTCTAACTTATTAATTTAAAAAAATTAATTTTAAGGTTACATAAAATGTGTACGGTTGAGTATCTTACCTCTTGTTTACGCGAAGTTGTACTTCATTGCCAAATGCACTCCCTGTTTGGTAATTGGAGAGTAAATCACAGATGAGAAATCGAAAAAGTATATCATATAAAGATTAAATTTTGTTTTAACACAACTCCAGCATGTTAAATTTCACTTAGGCCACTTATTAACTATTATTAATTATTATAAAATATTAACTAATCCAATATTGACTAATATTTACTAAAAATATTCAATTTAGCTTTTCTAATTAACATTTATTGGTGTGGGTGTTTGTTCACATTGAGCAAGTAAGTTATTAGTAGCTTATTTTAAAGTAGATTATTAAATCTGGCACATATTCATAAAACCGCTTTTACTCAACATTTTGATTTTAGCGCCTAACACGGCGCATTTAAGGCTGGTTTGCTCTAATGACACACGTTTTATCTCATATTGGCGCTTCACGTTACTGCTTGTTATCAGACCCACGGTTTGGGAACATATGAGACAAACTGGTTTTGCAATTCATGCAGGAAGAATAAACATGCTTTGATTTGTCCATTAATATTTGAAGGTTTGGTTTTCATAGTGTATGTACTTGCCTCTTTTTTTTAGATTGAGTAATGCTGTGTCATTGTTTTGTCTGTTTCGTGAAGATTTGGGCACTTTGTAGGTGGATTACAGTCATTTCTTTCTCTGGCACATAACTGTTCATAATATCCTGAAGGAGGAAGGAAATACTGAAGGACTAGCCAAGTTTAAATAAATTCTGTCCAGCCAGTTTTGCATAATGCTATGACAAAATCTGTCTGGACAGACATACATACAGACATACAGATATTTTATGGTCTAAATGTTTTCTATATTTTCATTATTATCTTTTGTACAATACTCTCAGGTCAGTGCACTCCAATATCCCGCTCACTACTAAAAGCCACAAACGTTAATGCAAATAATTCAAAATCAAAGTTTAAATAAACAAACAAACAAACAAACAAACAAAAAACATTAAGGAAAAGGTAAATACAGATAATAAAATTGTAATTATAATCAACATAATCAATACTTTGCCAAAATTGTACAGCTGAGGTATATGCAGATATTTAATTCAGTGAAATACAAACAAGCAAACAAAACATCTGCATGTGGAAAAAGAATACTAACTAGTAACTAGGAACTGTAACCATAAACTAGTGCTAATACACAAGTGAAAAATACACATACACAATGACACACAAAATTAGAACAAACTCATATTTGGTGCATGTGATGAGCGACATGTGATTTAAAGGGAGTAACGGGTGCTGTGTTCCAGCTTCCCTGACATAGCCGTTCATTAACACATGATTCACAATTTGAAAAACAATGTCAGGAGGGGGTCCTGGACAGTCCTGTGGTACCAGCTCACTAGTCAGAACAAAATAACATCTCGAATATGAATAATAATTTTCAGTACCTTTCTGGCACTTTTTAGATTAAGATTCAATTATTTGTCACCTTACAGTACAGTGAAATATTTTTTTTCACACATCCCATTTAGGAAGCTGAGGTCAAAGTACAGGATGCAGGACCCCTGGTGCAAATAAGGCTTAAGGGCCTTGCTCAAAGACTTCACAGTGGCAACTTGGTGGTGCTCGTTTCTTTTTGTTTTATGTACTAAACATGAACAGACATTACATATTTTCCGGGAAAAGATTTTCAATATATTATGCTCACATATGGATAAAGACTATAAGAGTTGTTTTAAAAAGTTGTTACTTTTTATAAAAAGTATAAAAAGTTGTTACACCTCACTTGCTATTTTACAGTTAACCTAGTAGCAGCAAAAGAACACCAACTCAGTACTCAAGAAAAATTATTTGCATGTTCTCTACTACAAGTAGAAGTACCACTTAATTTTTTTAGTTTCTTAGGGTTAGGGTTAGGGAGCAATGGCACTTCTTACTGTCTGTCACCCTCGCACTCAACCATGCAAAAGAAAACCCAGCATGTAGTCAGCACCACGGTCAGCTACACTTCACACACAAAAGGAGTAGGGTACCTTAACTCACCGTGGCTGGCAGCAGATCAGCATCTACCATCCTAGTGTCAATGGTACCAAATAATAGGACCAGACAATGCCAAAATGGTGAGTACCCTGTTCTGGGTGCAAGATTCATCCTGCTTCTTTCTGCACTCTATATGACTTTCCTATGTTTCTACATTTATATATGACTATCTGCAGACTGGACATTCTTCCACCACAGAAAAACCACCTAGACAAATCTGTGCCTCAGACACACCGCCTGCTCTGCTTCCTCCAGCTCGGCCCTTTAATTACCCAAAATTGGTTGCTGGTACTCTAAGAGGCCTCAAAACTATTCTCTTAACTGCTCCTCAACCTCCTCACCTCTAACCTTACCTAGCTCAGTCCGTTGTCATACTGCGACCACCCACTGCTGTTTTCACACCCCTCTTTACCAGGACCTATATTTTTCTCTCCCTTTTTCTTAAATAATAGAGCACTTGTTTCTGATTTTCGTTGTATTTGTGTTCTGGCTTAAATGCTTTATAGTGATGGAGAATGAAGGCAGCCAATCCAGACCTAGGAGCCCAATCTACCCCAGAGCAGCTTTTCAGCCACTTCCTGCAGTCCAGCTTTCAGCAGCAGACGGTACTACAGCAGCTGACTCAGGCCTTGCAGGTTATGGCAGCTGAGATAAGCCGTTTATTTTTTCTGGAATGAAAAACTACAAACCAATAGAATAATCAAACTTTTATTGACAGTAAAATAACAAAATCTAAAATATTTTAAACAAAAAACAATAATACCAAATAATATATATATTTTTTATGTTTTATGCAACATAAATTTTTTTTTTTTGTACCAGTTGTGCAAACAAGAACCACAATTATCTGTAAAACTGCACTCAAAAACAGAATGGCAAGTGGGCCTCTATTTTGCTGCTGCATGTAAACAATTTTTAACTTATTTTTTTTTTAATTGCTGTGCAAAACTATGCAAAACAACAGTGCAAAAACAGCAACAGAAATAAACTCAATCTGGAAACAAAGATTGTTAACAGCCTCCATTACAGTGTCATCTGTTTCTACCTCTTTTCCAAGCAGGTGCTTCAATGCTGCTACCAAAGGAATAACTTCTGCAACAGAGGCTTTAGCAGAGCCTATTTCCTTGGTCATCTTGTTTTAGCATTAGCATCCACTGGTGTGCACCCAAAGTAGTGGGCAGATCATGATCTGTCATATACGAAGCTATGACCCACTTCTGCAGAAGTAGACTTTGCAACATATAGAATTTACTGTTCCAGCGAGTAGCAACATCTTGCTGGAATCATTTGGGTGTCAGCCCAAACTGTATGTACAAACCATGTAGTCAGGAATAAGCAAACGGAGAATGTTTAAGGTGTCCCACAGTTTTTCTCCTGATTGCTGTTATTTCTAAATAATTCTAAATGCTGCGCTGACTCATCACTCCCTCATTCAAAGCCACCTGGAGAGTATGTACCATGCATAGTATGCTATTCAATCAACTGTCCTTCATAGCATTTATCATGTTCCGTGCATTATCTCTGATGATCACATGCACATTAGACATCTCAATGTGCCAAGTGTCAAGCATTGTAGACACAGCATCAGATATCGCTGCTACATTGTTTGACCCAACAAACTATCGTGTGTGAAGCAAAATGTTTTGCAATTTCAAATCGGAATCAATTCCTGCGTTGTTAGGCTAAGCATGCTAGTTGGGCTAACATCTAAGCTTCTATTGTCTGTGGTAAAACAAAATGAGATTATGTACGTGTTTGGCAACTCAGTCATACATTTCAGGTAGACATGTTTCTGCAAAATAGCGTCTGCTTGGCAGTGTGTAACTCGGCTCAATATGTTGTATGAGCAGAAAATGGCTGGTCATCTAGGGCAATGAATTTCATTACTTTCTCAATAATGCCACATGCTTTGGCACTATCATCTGCAAATTTCTTAGTCTTTTCAAAGAGAATGCCACTCTCTCACTCACTCACTCACTCACTCACTCACTCACTCACTCACTCACTCATCATCTATACCGCTTAATCCTGTATTCAGGGTCACGGGGGGCCTGGAGCCTATCCCAGGAGACTTAGGGCACATGGCAGGGTACAACCTGGACAGGGTGCCAATCCATCGCAGGGCACAGACACACACACATACACTCACTCATTCACACACTATGGGCAATTTTGGGAACACCAATTAACCTAACCTACATGTCTTTGGAATGTGGGAGTAAACCGGAGTACCCGGAGGAAACCCACCAAGCACAGGGAGAACATGCAAACTCCATGCACACAGAGACGGGAATCGAGCCTGGCCAGGGATAAGAGAATGGCAACCAAGGATATTTGTGATGTAGTTGGGGTACTTTTAACGAATGTTGTTTTGCAATGTTGTTGTCAAAGTTCTTTGGCACTGCACCCCCTCTTGAGATTATTGCAGAACAAATGTTGCATCTTGCAACTTAGGTGTCCTCATCTGAAACTTTAATATACTTATACTTGATGGGCAGACGCGTGATAACAGCTCCAGCGTTAGTAAAACCTAACTTGTGCTGCACAAGGATTGGAGGGACAGGTGACATTCATTTTCAGCTTGCGTTTCGGCATGTTTTTTTATTTCAGCCCGAAACTGAAAATTATTAGTCGAAAAATTTCAGTGCACTCCTTGTGGACATTAAATTACCTAACCTCCCCAGGGAACCTCAATGTCTTTTAGGTAAGCCCCTTCCCACCATCAACAAAAAAAAGGTATATGCCTTTCTGGGGCTATGTAAGTAGGAAATGTATTCCTTTGGAACAGAAGTACACTGCTACTGAGTGAGAGGCCCTTGCCTGGTATTGCCTGTCCAAGCGGAATTTCACTTTAATTACTGATGATGTTCCCCTCCAGTGGATGGCAACCTTGACACTTCTGTAAACAAATGTATCTCTTTTAATGTCTACAAGATTATATGAATTTGTAAAACATATGAATACATAATTGTCAATTTTTTTTTCATTATTAATTTTATATTTTTGTTCTGGTAAAAAACATGAACATTTTAGCTATATGCAGAAAACAAATCTCTAATAGACTTCAACTTCAGTAGTGTTTAAAATATACTAGTAACTTGGTCAGTTAAATATCCAGAAAAATATCTTTCTTTGTACTTAAAGTTAAAATACTTACTATTTTAGAGTACTGTAAAACATTTAGCAGAGCAGGTCAGAACACAGACACAGGAACAAGTGTTTCTCAATTTAGGGAAAATAAAAGGGAGGAAAATGCAGGTCAGAGGAAGTCACTCAGTGAGGAGGGTGAGCAGTGAAGGGACAACAAACCAGGCCAGTTTTGGGTATCCGATGGGCTGGGCTGAAGGAGGCAGAGAGTGAGGAACCTGAGGAGGTGGTGTGACTGAGGAAGAGACGTCTTCTCTGCAGTTTACAACTCTCAATCTATCGGTCGATGTTCTGTCCTCACGTATATGGGAAAGAACTGTGAATACTAATGGCCGGAATGGGTTTTCTCATAAGGGTAGCTGGCTTTTCTGTTAGAGATAGGATGAGCAACTCAGTAATTCATGAGAAACTCAGAGTAGAGCTGCTGCTCCTTTGAAAAAACACTTCAGGAGAAGGTGTGTCCAAATTTTTGACTGATAGTGTACATAAATATATTGTGCCTCTATATACAAGTCTGCCTAGAATCTGTTCATTCCAAATAATGTTTTCATATTTAGTTGCATCACTAGTATATACAGTTGTGACACAACGAGTAAGGACTGTCCACTTGATGGCCAGACACTCTAGTGGTGTACTTTGACTCTGTCACGAACTGGTATGAAAGGCGGTTTGGGTGGATGTTAATGCCGTGGGCAAAGAGGGCAGGCATAGGCGCAGAGGGATTGTTTCAACATAAAAAAGTCTTTAATAGTGCACAAAAACAGGCTCTTTGGGTGAGCACAGGAGAGCTCGAACACACACACGGTCTCTCAACACGTACTCAGGTTCTTGAGAAAGACACAGGTTCTTAAGAAAGACACAGGTTCTTTAAGGCATACAGACTCCTAGCTAACACAAATGCTAAGAACAGCCACGGAGGCCTAGAGCTGCTCAGAGAAGCGAGTGGGGGGCACACTAGAAGGCGAGTGGGGGGCACACTGGAGGCTAAGGAAACTCTCAAACTACAACAACGGGAAACACAAACAACACACAGCACAGTACTTAAATAAAACTCAAAATAAAACAAAACAGTACACTTACACAAACATCATCAGACAGATTACATCACAAAACAGAGCCCATATAAACAAACCGAAGTAAAAGAAAACACAATCAAAAACAAAACTAAATCAAAACTAATGCCCACTGACAGTATTAATGCCCGACCCAGTTTCCCAGTTTTCATTAGTATTTATAACAATACTAATGAGCTACCTCAGTTCAGGTGAGCTCCAGCATCACCTGACCGAGGTGCCTTCTGGGAAACTGAGTCGACTAACAAAAAAACTACAAAAAACTAACATGTGCACACAGTGCCCTCTAGGGTTGGTCCCTTAAAGACTCTCTCTCTCTCACCTACAGTTTCCTTAGTTTGGTTAAACGCCTGTTTGCACAGCTCTCTCCATTGGAGCGAATCTGGTATCCTTTTTAGTGAGGTCAGTCAGCAGGCTGATGACATATAGCCAGTCCTAGGGACTGCCTCACCCCTTTTTGGTCTTGGGTCTTAGACAGGCTGCAATCGCTTCAGTCTTATAATTTGGGCATGCATCTGCCTGTAACCAATGTAGAAACTCGGATACTGTACTTCTCCCATGCATGCAGAATGTGAGAAAAGGATTCTGTCGATAAGGACCTGAGCTGAACCTAACCAAATTGAGCAATTTATCAAGGTGAGGCATTGCATATGCATCAGATTAAGACACTGTGTTTTACCTTTCTACAGTTCATGCAGAACCAGACTTACCTGTTTGACCTTGGGTACCAAGACCATTGAGCTGCTCCAATCACTGTGGACATCCTCAATTACCCTCTTGTTGAGCACTCCCTTAAGTTCATCCAAATCCATGTTTTTTGTTTTGGGAATAGTCAGCTTCATACCATGACACACTATGAGTCTCTATGCGGTGCTCTAAGTGCCTCTAAGCAAGGAGTGGAGCTTAGCTTGGGGTGCAGAATTTGGGAGTGCGAAGAATGCATGGCAGATTCTAAACTTGAGATTGGCATGTGTGCGGGGTGATGCGATACACTCCAGGTACTTCAAAGTTGGGTGGACTGAGCATGGCCGTTTGATTGCAGCATAAGAGACAGCTGCTAAAGGACTGCATGAGCTGCCACAGCACTTTCACTTTCACCAAGAGCCATCCAGCTGATGAAGAGAAAAAGGCAGCTGCGATCGAGTTAGACTCTGCGGCTGCACCATTTTTCCAATAAAACTACCCTTTCCCCATAAGACTACACCTCATGTCTGTGAGTTCGAGTCAAAAATCTTACACTGTGTTATACAAGTTTTATACAGATGAGATGGCTGTTCTTGAGCCTGATATCAAATTCTCCTGTGTTAATTGAACCAATGTGTGGAGTTTTGCTTTCAGGTCAAGAATGTAATGAATTTGGTTCTTGCTCAAAGAAAGTCCATTCTCCAAATTTTCACAGATGAAGTCTAGGACACCATGTGATTGTGCCCAAAGGGGGAGAACCCTGTAGCATGTTGCAGGACCTATCATACTGCAAATAGCAGGGGTTTGAGCAATTTATTCAAGTTCTGAACACAGTCATGAATTAACTTACAAATGTTTAAGTGTTTGACCATTACTTACACTGTATGTGACATACATGTAGTCACTTGGTCAGTTATAATTTCTTTCAGGACTCTAAACAGTGCTCCTGCAACACTGCATGCAGTTGTAAAGAAATCCTGTATCTGGTTATCCTGTTGTGTAGTCTGACTAGAACAAAGCAATGTCTGAATGCAGGCCAAACTAATGGCTGGACAAGAGCCATATCACTTCTTTCAAAGAGGATCATGATTACAAGAATTGGCTGCAGTGGTGCTTTAGGAGTGGCGAGTAGGATTACTAGTTGTCATCTGCAGCACAAAATGCACCACTGTCCAATAGAAACAATCCATTACAGTTTTTTCTACCCTTAAGTGGCCTGCCATCAGATTAGACTCTGCTGCCTGGAATAACATTTCCCAATAGCCTTTTTGGATTAACAACTGTTTTGGTTGAGTGTCCTGAATACTTAAAAGATCTAACCCTATTTTACAATTATTGTAGGAAAGCACCATATTAGGCTGAATTAAATGGCCATAAAGCATGTTTCACCTGGCCGAAGTTGTGCAACTTTCCAATTGAAAATCCTGAAAAGAGTATTTCCATGAGCAAAGGAAAGGCGGAACCCCCTCATCCTCTGTGTCTGTCTGATGTAAAGCTGATGTTGACAAACCTGGCACCACCACATATATTTCTACTACAGGACCCATCCATGAGTATGTGCCTTATTAAAACTATAAACAACAACCAATTAATCCCCAGGATTAGTGAATAAGGTCCCCATTATTTGCTTTTTCCCTCTGAATTGAATGTTAATGGGAACTAGTGGATATATGTGCACTTCACTATCAACACACATCACCTTAACCAATCATGAATTTCCTAAAGCCTACATTGAATCAGGCTTTCATTGATTGATGTTTGATTGTAACTCAAATTCACCAAGGCCTCTGGTGAGGCTTGCAGCACAATGAGATTCCATGGCTGGTCACTCTGTGGGTTCATGCTGGCAATCAACCCCAGGCTTTACCTTGGACCCCATGGGCTTGCGATGTTCTATCTTTGGGGAGAGAAGGTTAGAGGAGTTGTCATGGAGGGAGGGGAGGATAGTAGTGAATGAGCAGAGGATTCTGATTCCGTAAATCACCCATGGCAGCTGCATGAGAAACATGTCTGAAATGGCGGGACTCACAATTAAAGGCCATGATGGATGCGCAACCGGTCACTACCTCCACTCCTTTCCCTCGACCAGGGTCCAATTCTCACTGTCCCTTTCTGTAGCCAATCCGTTGCCCCTAGTGTCTGACACCACTAACTCGACCATCTCCAACCTGGTAAGCAACGCCTCCCTGTCAGAGGAAAACAAATACCATTTTCAGTTGTTAGAGTGGCCGACAGTTTGCACTGACGGAATTGGCCACTCCAAGGTAATAACCCACCATATCTACACCTCCGATGAAAGACCAGTCAGGAAAGACCTGTCGTGTTGTTATGGAAGAAGGATGGTGGGACCCATTTTTGTGTGGACATTAGGGCCCTTAACAGCAAAACACAGCTGGATGACTTCCCTATGCCCCAGGTCCACGAAATCTAGGAGGTGCTCAATGGGGCTACTGTGTTTACCTTGTTAGACCTACGTAGTGGCTATTGGCAGGTGGAAATGCATCCAGACGCATCCCTAAAACAGCATTTGTCACCAAAATCAATCAGTATGAGTTTCTCTGTCTTCCTTTTGGACTGAAAAATGCTGGAGCAACTTTTCAGAGACTTATGATTTCTGTTCTGGCAGAAACCATTGGGAAATATTGTTTTGTTTATATAGACGACATTGTTGTTTATTCAAAGAACACCATTACTCACCTTAACCATCTTCAACAAGTATTCTCCCTCCTCGGAGCTGCTGGTCTCACACTCAATTTAAAAAAATGCAACCTCTATCAAGCATCTCTCTCGTTTCTAGGGTACATCATATTTGCCGAAGGCATAAAAACATAAGAATCCAAGGTAGCAGCCATACAAACTTACCCCATTCCCTGCAACCTTAAGGAGCTACAGCGCTTCCTAGGTCTGGCTGGTTGGTACCATCGTTCCATCCCCCACTTCTCAGAGCGTGCTGCTCCTTTACACACTCTGAAGAAGAAAGCAGCCAAGTGAGTGTGAACCTCGGAATGCCAATCAGCCTTCGGGGATCTGAGGGCGGCTCTTTAAAACACCCCATTTTTAACAGCCCCAGACTTCAACCTTCCCTTTAAGGTGCAGATGGATGCCAGCAACATAGGGCTAGGGGCAGTACTCATCCAAGATCATGAGGATGGGGAGCATGTGATCGCCTATGCCTCCCGGTTGCTGCATGGAGCTGAAAGCAAATACTCAGCGTCAGAGAAGGAATGTCTAGCAGTAGTGTCGGCAGTGGAGAAATGGCATCAATATCTGGAGGGTAAGGCATTTACCATCATCACTGACCATGCTGCCTTAACCTGGGATTTTTAATCTACTGAACCCCTCCTCACGCCTAACCTGCTGGGTACTCAGGCTGCAGGCATTTGAATTCATTATACAGTACCGTAAGGGGCAATGCAATATCATTCCTGATTCCCTATCGCGGCGCTGGGAGGGAGAGACTATGAGTCCCCATCTGGTTCAGTGAGGTGGAGAGAAGCAAAGTCAGAGCCTGATCTTACAAAGATGCATTATTGCATAGTAAACCAGTTTCTATATTGCCAGATCCCCAAACAGGCAGGGTGTAGTCTCCTCCAGCTGGTCTTCCCAACGTCTCTGCAACTTCAATATCTGCAGTATACTCACGACAACCCTCTCAGCGGTCATCTGAGGTGGATGAGGACCCTGAGGAAGCTGTTGGAGGTCGCCTACTGGCTAGAGATATGCCGGGAGATGTCTGGAAATACTGTAAAAACTGCATCACTTGTCAGAAATACAAACCTCGCATTAGTAAGCTGGCAGGTTTACTACAAAGTCAAAGTAAGTATGACGTTCATCCCGTCTCAACGAACATTTGATGGTGGTCGTTGATTACTGCAGCAAATGGGTCGAGATGTTTCCTTTAAGAACAACCAAAGCTCACAACATGGCCAAGATCTTAACTAGGGAGATTTTCACACGGTGGGGCACATCAGCTTACCTGGTTTCTGACAGGGGTCCGCAGTTCACTTCCCAGCTACTCAACACCATCTGCCGACACTGGGGCATGACCCAAAAGCTCACCATGGCCTACCATGCACAGACCAACATCACAAAATGCACTAATCGGACATTGAAGTTCATGACCGCTGCGCTCATCAAAGAAAATCACAAGCAGTACAACCAATGGCTTCCGGAGTTCCGGTTTTCCATCAATATGGCCTGGCAGGAAAGCAGAGATAGCACTGGGACGCAAGCTGAAGGGGCCATTAGAGAGAATGCTGCATCTCCCCTGACCATCTTGCCTATGGCACAGTGGAGCATCAGGACTGTTTCAGGTCATCCGGAGCAACATAGCCCATGCCCAGGAGCACCAGGGAAAGTATTTATACGTGACGGCCCATTGTCTGATGTGGATGACCTTGTGTGGGTTCGTGCTTTTCCACAGTCTCGGGTTCGTACATGGCCAAACTAGCCCCGAAATGGAAAAGACCAGCTAAAATCCCATAAGGTACTTAACAAGATTAATTACCAGGTGGAGTGGATTAATCAAGCTGGA